>JAXCGZ010010202.1:20000-42179 GCA_037179515.1 Halocaridina rubra | reverse complement strand
AGAAAAATCATAAAAAGAAAAATAGAATAAATAAGTAGAGTAGAATAGAATAGGTTAGACATACTGAAAATACAATTAAAAAATGGAGCTGCCTCGTGTGTGCCAGTAGGCATGTTGCAGTGTCCTCTATTCTTATGTTCTTATGTTCTTATATAATATATATATATATATATATATATATATATATATATATATATATATATATATATATATATATATATATATATATATATATATTATATATATATATATATATATATATATATATATATATATATATATATATATATATATATATATATATATATATATATATATATATATATATATACATTATTTTTTTAAGAAAAATACTTGAGCAATGTACTTCATATGATATCTACAATTACATCAGATGAGAGTTCACACTAATAAGTCAAGAATATGTTGTGGAGTAGGAATAATGAATTAAGATCACAGTATTTTGTAAAAACACAATCATTTTACGGTTTCTTGCTGAACCCCTGGTTACGTTACGCACTAGGCCTGTTGGGGAACAAAGACTCCCACAGGAGAGAGGCAGAACTACCTTCCTTTTCAATCCGTTACCAAGTGGCTCTGGCTAAAGGATGAGGTAGGGTCTACGTTGATTTCTGAACCTAACTGATGCTTGCCAGCATCTATATATCTCCTGAGCTACCAAAATAGATTTGCATATTGTTGTCTTATTGCCTTCTACCATAATTAATAACTGTGAGAAAAATATAAACATTTTCTTTTCCAACTGTGTCTCTTCGATATCAATTATATATATTTTATTTGTTTTTTATACTAAACACAAAACTGTGTAGTTTAACATGTAGAAACTGTGGAGTATTTACCAAACACGACAGTAAAAGAGAAATGAGCTCATTTCTACATATTTTGCTGAAAAATGTACGAATTGAAAAAGAAAAAGTCCAATGTGTCAAAAAATTATAACATAAAATAATTGCTAAAGTAAGAGGATTTACAAATAAATATAACATACTTTACCAGTTTACTTAGTGTGTTACATAAACAAATTAATTTAAATGTAAATAATACAGTACAAGCATCATGAAAATAAAATCTGCAAAATAAATGAATATGAAAAGATACTTTGATGTGGCTAGCTGTTTAAATACTTAAAACAACTGATTGCATAACCTTTATGGTAATAATCCGCATTTAAAAAGTGTATATATAAAAAGCCTCACCTGAATATGATTGAAGGAGAGATTTAATTCCAGAAGTCCACCAAGGTCTCGGAATGCCCTGTCTTGGAGAGTGGTGATGTTGTTGTAGTCTATGCGAAGCTCCTTCAGGTTAGGCAGGCGAACGAACACATGCCTATTGATCACTCTGATCTTGTTCACACTCAAATCCATCTTAGAAAGGTCTGTAAGATCAGCAAATGCATTGTATTCAAGTAATTCAATGGAATTTCTTGGCAGTAAGATTGTTGAAAGAGAAGTGAAATGTTTAAAGCTGTACGGGCCCAATGTGTTGAGATTGGCGCGCTGTACCTGAAGAACGAAATGTAATTTCAATAGTTAAAAATATACTCGTAACTGGTTTAACGATAGAAATTCCCTTATGAATTTTCACATCTCTGAACAGTACTAACTTCAAAATAATGTTCATATATGTATGGAAAGCATTTGTCAATTAAAACAAAAGAAAACAAATGTATGTAAGAAATGATAGCATATCACTTTTCACTTACTGAAATATCAAGTCAAAATAATATATCACAGATCATTGCAACCATATATAAAAGATATATATATATATATATATATATATATATATATATATATATATATATATACAGTAATCCCTCGGCTATCGTGGGTGCTACGTTCCGGGACCACCCGCGATAGGAGAAAATCTCCGAAGTAGCAGCACCATATTTATTATTTTACATTTATTTTTACCTTTATCAACCCTCCCTGCACTGTTAACAACTCACCCTTTACTTTATTAATAACAGCACGCAAGCATAAAGCTATATGAGCGTGACAGGTAAGTTACCGTGAATAACCTATACATACTGTACAAAAATAATACCTATAATAATAACACATTATATTTATAATAACAAAAATGATAATACAGTAACTTTACAAGACTAACATGTGAGAGCAGAAAGGGGTACAGTATTGATGATGATAAGGGTGATGATGATGTTTACATACTGCACAGCTGATGAAAACTTTACGGTTCTTATGACTTCATCGTGCGCTTGCTGCTGGAAGAATCAATCTTCAATCAAAAATCCAATCAGACCCCAGGATACAGAACACAATTCTGTGATTGGTCGTCTCCCATCCATCAGCCAATATCATCCTGTGTACTATCTCGTAGGTGCGACCCTTTGTGTTTTCCAAGACGCAGATATCTACGCAGCACACACCGTACCGGTATCGTAATTTATATGGTGCAATACTGTGAGCTACATGTTTGAATTTATGTTTTTTACTGTTTTTTACGGCTTTATTATTCTTAGGCTAGGAAATACTTTTTTTTATCAATTAAAAAATGGAAATACTGGAAATTTTAATATTTCCACATATCGTGGATTCCCACAGTATACCCAGAAAATCTGCAATATAAAATACATATGCTCGTTATAAAAACCCGCTATGCACTGAATCTGCAGAAGGTGAACCTCGATATAGCGAGGGATTACTGTGTATAATATATATATATATATATATATATATATATATATATATATATATATATATATATATATATATATATATATATATATATATATATATATATATATATATATATATATATATATATATATATATATATATATATATATATATATATATATATATATATATATATATATATATATATATATATATATATATATATATATATATATATATATATATATATATATATATATATATATATATATATATATATATATATATATATATATATGCATAAAAATAGGTATTTTTTTCATTCTTTGTCAGTGGCCTTTAAGGATGAAAGCACTTACCTGAAAATATTCCAGAGAAGGTAAATGATGGAAAGCAACGAGTGGAATGAACTTGAGAGTGGTATTGTGAGTAATAATTAGTGTTAGGTTCTTCATTTTCAATTGAGAGGAAAAATCTTCCCAGATTACTGCGTCTTCTGCGGGCTCGTTGTAAAGCCAACAGCGACCTTCTAATGCCTTGTCAAAAGAGAATTAAAGTAGATTAATTTATGCAGTTGTCTACATGCAAATGAAAAAAATCAATTGCTATACGAAGACGAAGTAAGGATTAGCATGGCTTATAAATTATGCCAATTTGCTTTTATTATGCAGTTGTCGACATATATGGATAAAAATGAATAATGAGGATATGAATATCAGAGTGACAAAGGATATATGACGAAATTATATGCTTATTAAATGTCAGTTATAATAAGTCTAAAGAATTCGTATTTTATCAGTTGCTTGTACGCTGTTTATATATGCAAAACTGTTTGTTACCAGAATGCCCTCTCTGTCGCAAATCTTCCATATTTTACATTAACTGGGAACTGCAATTTAATGCTCTATGGATGGTACATGATCCATATTTCACAAAATAAGATTTATAACAGCATGTTTAGGAGAGTATTTTACAGACAGGTCTCCAAAGCGGAAAAAAAGATTTCATAAGTAGCAATGAGCATCTTAATGTTTTTTTTTTATAACTGTGTAATAAGAAACTCATGAAGCTACCACAGTAAACTGAATGTATCTGATGGGAAAAAAAAAAAAAAAAAAAAAAAAAAAAAAAATATATATATATATATATATATATATATATATATATATATATATATATATATATATATATATATATATATATATATATATATATGAAACTGAATGTGTTTGAGATGAAATGCCTGAGGAGTATGATTGGTGTATCTCGGTTGGATAGGGTTGGGAATGAAGTGGTGAGAGCAAGAATGGGTGTGGGGAGAGAATTTGCAGACAGAGTATATATGAATGTTCTGAGATGGTTTGGCCATGGGGAAAGGATGAATGATGAAAAAGTTGATAGGAGAATTGCTAGAGGGAGGCCTAGGTTTTGGGTGGATGGATGGAGTAAGGAGAGCCCTGAATGATATGAGGATGGACGTGAGGGAAGCAAGTGCGCGTGTTAGGAATAGGAATGAGTGGCCAGCAATTGTGATTACCTAATTGATTACCTAATTGTGTTTCCGGGAAAGAGCCCAAAGCTCGTATCTTCCCATCTCCTGATCGGTTCCATTTTAGACTTAGTGATACTTATCATACCTGTCCTTAAAACTATGGATTGAGATAGCATTAACTACCTCCTCGCTTAGCGAATTCCAATTATCAACTACTCTTACACTGAAAAAGTATTTCCTTACATCCTGCAAAGAACTTTTCTTACGAAGCTTCAAACTATGACCTCTAGTTCTAGAGCCAGCCATATCGAAATATCGATCCCTATCCACTCTATCATAACCATGAAGGAATTTAAAGACTGTCACCATATCCCCCCTTACTCTTCTAGCTTCGAGTGATGGTAAGTCTAATTCCCTCAGCCTCTCATCATAACTGAGATTGTGTATTTCTGGCACCAGTTTCGTGGCATGTCTTTGAACTTTTTCAAGCTTAGCTATGTGCTTTTTCAAGTGCGGATTCCAAAAGGGGGCTGCATATTCGAGTTTTGGCCTCACATAGGTTACATAAATATTTCTGAACATTTCCTTGTCCATGTGCCTGAAGGCTACCCTTACATTTGATAAGAATGCATATGCTGCCCTTACTATGCCATTTATATGTATTTCTGGAGACAAATCTGCCAGTATGTTTACTCCTAGATCTCTCTCATTTTCTGTCTCTTGAAGTTGTACTCCAGCCACCGAGTAGTCAAGCTTGGGCCTTCTTGCACTTGTACCCATTCTCATTACCTTACATTTTGAAGTATTGAATTTCATTAGCCACTTTTCTGACCACTCATGCAGATTATTTAGATCCTCCTGAAGTTCTCTACCATTGTTCTCGTTTTTTACTTTCTTCATAATCTTTGCATCATCTGCAAACATATTCATGAATGAATTTACAGACTCTGGTAGGTCATTTACATATACAAGGAACAAAAGTGGCCCTAAAACTGAACCCTGCGGAACTCCACTACTAACTCTTCTCCATTCAGACACTGAGTGTCTTACTCTAATCCTCTGTTCCCTTCCTTCTAAGTAAGTTTTTATCCATTCCAAAACATTTCCACCTATTCTAGCCATTGAGTGCAGCTTCCTAATAAGTCTCCCATGTGGAACAGTGTCAAACGCTTTCTGGAAGTCTAGGAATATGCAATCTGCCCAGCCCTCTCTTTCCTGTAAGATTTGGCTTACCTCATCATAAAATACTAATAAGTTTGTTACTGTTGATCTACCTTCTCTGAAGCCATGTTGCCTCACTGACAAAAAGTTGAAGGATTCCAAGTGAAGAGAGATATGTTTCCTTAGTAGTTTCTCCATAACTTTGCAAACTATGCTGGTCAAGGAAACTGGTCTATAGTTCAGAGCCATATCCCTCCTTCCCTTTTTGAAGACAGGTATCACATTTGCTTGTTTCCAGCATCTTGGAATCTCCCCCGACTCCAGTGACTCCTTAAATATGATACTTAGTGCCACTGATATTGTGTTTGCGCATTTTTTAAGCACATGAGGGGATATATCATCAGGACCTGTAGCTTTATGAACATCTAAATCCATCAGCGCTTTGCATACCTCTGTGGCTGTAAGGTTGATGTTCTCTAATACCGGCCCTTGAGCTTCTATCACTGCAATCTGAGGGGGTGGGGTATTTTCTACTGTAAATACTGACTGAAACTCCTTGTTCAATTCTTTGCAGATCTCTTCATCCGTCTCAGTGATGCTTCCATCCGCTCTCTTTAGCCTTAAAACCTGTTCTTTTACCTTCAGTTTTCCTCTGATAAAGCTGTGGAAAAGCTTGGGATTTTCTTTAGCCTTCCTGGTGATGTCCCTCTCATAATCTCTCTCTGCCTCTCTCCTTTTACTTAGGTAGTCATTTCTTGCTCTTTTGTAAGTTTGCCAGGCATTTATGTTTTTTCTCCTCCTATACCTTTTCCAGCATTTGTCTCTCCACTCCTTAGCTCTTTTACACCCATTATCGAACCATTTCTCTCTGGCATGAATTACACCTACTTTGGTGACAGGTATGCAGCAATCTACTATCTTCCCATATTTCTCACAAAAGATGTCATACATTTCTTGTACAGATTTGTTGTAAAATAAGGTTCTCCAGTCAATAACTGCAAAAAGCTCATTCATTTTGATGTAATCTCCTTTCGGATAGTTCCTCCTCATGTCCTCAGTGCCTCTACTCTCAGGAAGAATATCTTCAATGATATACTCCATCAACAACACACAGTGGTCACTCTTTCCAATTGGTGGTTCATACTCAATATTTTCAATATCCAACACATTATCTGTGAACACTAGATCAAGTAGTGATGGCTCATCCCCACCCCTGGCCCTTGTTGGTTCCATTACATGTTGGTGTAGGAAATTCCCTTGTACGCAATCTAGGAATCTTGCCCCGAATGAGTCCTCACCACTGTGTGGGTCAAGATTTATCCAATCTATCTCTTTATGATTAAAGTCTCCCATAATCAAAATCCTACATTTTTTCTCCCGTGCCATGTTAACAACTGAGTTTATGACTTCAATAGTACCTATATGACTTTCCTCATAAATTTCAAGCCTATTTTGGTTCCTTGGTGGGTTGTATACAACAGTTATTATAATGCTCTCTTACCCAGTATTTATGCGAGCAACAAGAAATTCCCTGAACTCACTTTCTATAGCCAAGTTTATTTCTTCAACTTGAATCCTCTCACTTATGAGCAGTGCTATCCCTCCACCAGTCCTCTCAGATCTTTCAACCCTTAGTATTCTGAAGCCCTTAGGAAAAACTGTGACACTGTTTATGTCCTCACTCAACTTAGTCTCTGTAATTGCTACTATATCTGCCTTACTCTTGTGAATCCTATCTTTTAATTCTACTGCCTTACCAGCTAATCCATCAGCATTTGTGTATAACAATCTTACTGAGGCCCCATCCCCTGATCTTCTGTCATTATCTTCTTTATCTCCCCTTTGTCTGGAAGTACTCTGTAACGAAAATTTTTCTTCTCTTCTTCATTTCTTTCATCATTTAACCTTCTTGCCTCTTGCAACAAGTTTTTGATCTTTCCCATCTCTTCCTGTGTTCTGTATCGTCTAATGAACACTTCTTTGCATTCTTGAAGGTCTTTTAGACTTTTTTTTCTCAACAATATTTCCCTACATGTTTCCCCTCTCTCAAAGGTTACTTTTCTTGGTCTCGGCTTTCCTTCCCTCGAAAATTTACCTTTGGTGTATGTTTACAATATCCTCAGGACCACATACTACTCCAAGCTTTCTTATCAGGTCTACAACCCTAGCTTTATTTTCTTCAAGTCTCCCCTGCCATGTTGGCTCCTGGGATTCATTTATGCCTGAGATTACCACTGTCTTCTCCTTATCAAGTTCCTGTCTGATGAGTGGGTTTGCCCTTTCCATCACAACGTCTTTCATTTTTTCGATTACTGTCTCTTTATAGTCAACTGTTTGTATGTTTTCCAGTGCCACCACCTTTACAGCCTCTTTTACTGCCACATTCCCCTTTAGTGCATCAGCAAAGGAAGTTTTCATGGCATCATTTTCCATATTCAGCTCCTGGAACTCTTTCCTGAACTGTTCAATGTTTTCCTTAATCTGGACATTCCAAGCAGCAATCTCGTCTCTCTCAGAAGAGAGCAGTGAACTAACATCTAATTCCTTTAGGTTGTCATTCAGCTGTTTGTTTTTATCTTCTTGTTTAGAAATTCTAGATTCTAGTTGACTCTTTTCCCCTTCCAGCCTCTTTATTCCTTTTTCTAGTTCCTTTCTCTCCTGCCCTGTGTGTGTGTGTGTGTGTGTGTGTGTGTGTGTGTGTGTGTGTGTGTGTGTGTGTGTGTGTGTGTGTGTGTGTGTGTGTGTGTGTGTGTGTGTGTTTATGTGTGTGTGTGTGTGTTTGACCATTTCATGTAAATCTACTGTTTTATTTTTCATGTATGTTTGGCAATCGCCTGCTATATGTTTCGTGTCATTTCACTCCCCAAATTGGGGGGTAGCCAACATAAAAAAAAGAAACAATAAGGGAATTACTTTGCTCTATGGGCAATGACGAGGGAGCTAGCGACCGTTCAGATGGCACTGCTGGAGTGCCACAGCCCATCCTCCCTGCTCTTCAACAACCTGTGTCGCTTCATAACTGCAAACTCCCCTACTACCCCTACCACAGGGATACCTCTGTAAGATGCAGCACCATGGTAACAGCAGATGCCCATCAGAGCTTCGTCACAAATGCTGATGGATTAGCTGGTAAGGCAGTAGAATTAAAAGATAGGATTCACAAGAGTAAGGCAGATATAGTAGCAATTACAGAGACTAAGTTGAGTGAGGACATAAACAGTGTCACAGTTTTTCCTAAGGGCTTCAGAATACTAAGGGTTGAAAGATCTGAGAGAACTGGTGGAGGGATAGCACTGCTCATAAGTGAGAGGATTCAAGTTGAAGAAATAAACTTGGCTATAGAAAGTGAGTTCAAGGAATTTCTTGTTGCTAACATAAATACTGGGTCAGAGAGCATTATAATAACTGTTGTATACAACCCACCAAGGAACCAAAATAGGCTTGAAATTTATGAGGAAAGTCATATAGGTACTATTGAAGTCATAAACTCAGTTGTTAACATGGCACGGGTGAAAAAATGTAGGATTTTGATTATGGGAGACTTTAATCATAAAGAGATAGATTGGATAAATCTTGACCCACACAGTGGTGAGGACTCATTCGGGGCAAGATTCCTAGATTGCGTACAAGGGAATTTCCTACACCAACATGTAATGGAACCAACAAGGGCCAGGGGTGGGGATGAGCCATCACTACTTGATCTAGTGTTCACAGATAATGTGTTGGATATTGAAAATATTGAGTATGAACCACCAATTGGAAAGAGTGACCACTGTGTGTTGTTGATGGAGTATATCATTGAAGATATTCTTCCTGAGAGTAGAGGCACTGAGGACATGAGGAGGAACTATCCGCAAGGAGATTACATCAAAATGAATGAGCTTTTTGCAGTTATTGACCTGAGAACCTTATTTTACAACAAATCTGTACAAGAAATGTATGACATCTTTTGTGAGAAATATGGGAAGATAGTAGATTGCTGCATACCTGTCACCAAAGTAGGTGTAATTCATGCCAGAGATAAATGGTTCGATAATGGGTGTAAAAGAGCTAAGGAGTGGAGAGACAAATGCTGGAAAAGGTATAGGAGGAGAAAAAACATAAATGCCTGGCAAACCTACAAAAGAGCAAGAAATGACTACCTAAGTAAAAGGAGAGAGGCAGAGAGAGATTATGAGAGGGACATCACCAGGAAGGCTAAAGAAAATCCCAAGCTTTTCCACAGCTTTATCAGAGGAAAACTGAAGGTAAAAGAACAGGTTTTAAGGCTAAAGAGAGCGGATGGAAGCATCACTGAGACGGATGAAGAGATCTGCAAAGAATTGAACAAGGAGTTTCAGTCAGTATTTACAGTAGAAAATACCCCACCCCCTCAGATTGCAGTGATAGAAGCTCAAGGGCCGGTATTAGAGAACATCAACCTTACAGCCACAGAGGTATGCAAAGCGCTGATGGATTTAGATGTTCATAAAGCTACAGGTCCTGATGACATATCCCCTCATGTGCTTAAAAAATGCGCAAACACAATATCAGTGGCACTAAGTATCATATTTAAGGAGTCACTGGAGTTGGGGGAGATTCCAAGATGCTGGAAACAAGCAAATGTGATACCTATCTTCAAAAAGGGAAGGAGGGATATGGCTCTGAACTATAGACCAGTTTCCTTGACCAGCATAGTTTGCAAAGTTATGGAGAAACTACTAAGGAAACATATCTCTCTTCACTTGGAATCCTTCAACTTTTTGTCAGTGAGGCAACATGGCTTCAGAGAAGGTAGATCAACAGTAACAAACTTATTAGAATTTTATGATGAGGTAAGCCAAATCTTACAGGAAAGAGAGGGCTGGGCAGATTGCATATTCCTAGACTTCCAGAAAGCGTTTGACACTGTTCCACATGGGAGACTTATTAGGAAGCTGCACTCAATGGCTAGAATAGGTGGAAATGTTTTGGAATGGATAAAAACTTACTTAGAAGGAAGGGAACAGAGGGTTAGAGTAAGACACTCAGTGTCTGAATGGAGAAGAGTTAGTAGTGGAGTTCCACAGGGTTCAGTTTTAGGGCCACTTTTGTTCCTTGTATATGTAAATGACCTACCAGAGTCTGTAAATTCATTCATGAATATGTTTGCAGATGATGCAAAGATTGTGAAGAAAGTAAAAAACGAGAACAATGGTAGAGAACTTCAGGAGGATCTAAATAATCTGCATGAGTGGTCAGAAAAGTGGCTAATGAAATTCAATACTTCAAAATGTAAGGTAGTGAGAATGGGTACAAGTGCAAGAAGGCCCAAGCTTGACTACTCGGTGGCTGGAGTACAACTTCAAGAGACAGAAAATGAGAGAGACCTATTAGTAAACATACTGGCAGATTTGTCTCCAGAAATACATATAAATGGCATAGTAAGGGCAGCATATGCATTCTTATCAAATGTAAGGGTAGCCTTCAGGCACATGGACAAGGAAATGTTCAGAAATATTTATGTACCTATGTGAGGCCAAAACTCGAATATGCAGCCCCCTTTTGGAATCCGCACTTGAAAAAGCACATAGCTAAGCTTGAAAAAGTTCAAAGACATGCCACGAAACTGGTGCCAGAAATATGCAATCTCAGTTATGATGAGAGGCTGAGGGAATTAGACTTACCATCACTCGAAGCTAGAAGAGTAAGGGGGGATATGGTGACAGTCTTTAAATTCCTTCATGGTTATGATAGAGTGGATAGGGATCGATATTTCGATATGGGTGGCTCTAGAACTAGAGGTCATAGTTTGAAGCTTCGTAAGAAAACTTGTTTGCAGGATGTAAGGAAATTCTTTTTCAGTGTAAGAGTAGTTGATAATTGGAATTCGCTAAGCGAGGAGGTAGTTAATGCTATCTTAATCCATAGTTTTAAGGACAGGTATGATAAGTATCACTAAGTCTAAAATGGAACCGATCAGGAGACGGGAAGATACTAGCTTTGGGCTCTTTCCCGTAAACACAATTAGGTAATCACAATTAGGTAATCACACACACACACACACACACACACACACACACACACACACACACACACACACACACACACACACACACACACACACACAGACACTCTTTAACGTAAACACAATTAGGCAAGCACATTTATCAGTGGCACTAAGTATCATATTTAAGGAGTTACTGGAGTCGGGGGAGATTACAAGATGCTGGAAACAAGCAAATGTGATACCTATCTTCAAAAAGGGAAGGAGGGATACGGCTCTGAACTATAGACCAGTTTCCTTGACCAGCATAGTTTGCAAAGTTATGGAGAAACTACTAAGGAAACATATCTCTCTTCACTTGGAATCCTTCAACTTTTTGTCAGTGAGGCAACATGGCTTCAGAGAAGGTAGATCAACAGTAACAAACTTATTAGAATTTTATGATGAGGTAAGCCGAATCTTACAGGAAAGAGAGGGCTGGGCAGATTGCATATTCCTAGACTTCCAGAAAGCGTTTGACACTGTTCCACATGGGAGACTTATTAGGAAGCTGCAATCAATGGCTAGTATAGGTGGAAATGTTTTGGAATGGATAAAAACTTACTTAGAAGGAAGGGAACAGAGGGTTAGAGTAAGACACTCAGTGTCTGAATGTAGAAGAGTTAGTAGTGGAGTTCCACAGGGTTCAGTTTTAGGGCCACTTTTGTTCCTTACATATATAAATGACCTACCAGAGTCTGTAAATTCATTCATGAATATGTTTGCAGATGATGCAAAGATTGTGAAGAAAGTAAAAAACGAGAACAATGGTAGAGAACTTCAGGAGGATCTAAATAATCTGCATGAGTGGTCAGAAAAGTGGCTAATAAAATTCAATACTTCAAAATGTAAGGTAATGAGAATGGGTACAAGTGCAAGAAGGCCCAAGCTTGACTACTCGGTGGCTGGAGTACAACTTCAAGAGACAGAAAATGAGAGAGATCTAGGAGTAAACATACTGGCAGATTTGTCTCCAGAAATACATATAAATGGCATAGTAAGGGCAGCATATGCATTCTTATCAAATGTAAAGGTAGCCTTCAGGCACATGGACAAGGAAATGTTCAGAAATATTTATGTAACCTATGTGAGGCCAAAACTCGAATATGCAGCCCCCTTTTGGAATCCGCACTTGAAAAAGCACATAGTTAAGCATGAAAAAGTTCAAAGACATGCCACGAAACTGGTGCCAGAAATACGCAATCTCAGTTATGATGAGAGGCTGAGGGAATTAGACTTACCATCACTCGAAGCTAGAAGAGTGAGGGGGGATATGGTGACAGTCTTTAAATTCCTTCATGGTTATGATAGAGTGGATAGGGATCGATATTTTGATATGGCTGGCTCTAGAACTAGAGGTCATAGTTTGAAGCTTCGTAAGAAAACTTCCTTGCATGATGTAAGGAAATACTTTTTCAGTGTAAGAGTAGTTGATAATTGGAATTCGCTAAGCAAGGAGGTAGTTAATGCTATCTCAATCCATAGTTTTAAGGACAGGTATGATAAGTATCACAAAGTATAAAATGGAACCGATCAGGAGACGGGAAGATACGAGCTTTGGGCTCTTTCCCGTAAACAAAATTAGGTAATCACAATTAGGTAATCACACACACAGTCTTTAAATTCCTTCATGGTTATGATAGAGTGGATAGGCATCGATATTTTGATATGGCTGGCTCTAGAACTAGAGGTCATAGTTTGAAGCTTCGTAAGAAAACTTCTTTGCAGGATGTAAGGAAATACTTTTTCAGTGTAAGAGTAGTTGATAATTGGAATTGGCTAAGCGAGGAGGTAGTTAATGCTATCTCAATCCATAGTTTTAAGGACAGGTATGATAAGTATCACTAAGTATAAAATGGAACTGATCAGAAGACGGGAAGATACGAGCTTTGGGCTCTTTCCCGTAAACACAATTAGGTAATCACAATTAGGTAATCTCACAGGGAGAACATAAAAATGACGCCATCTCTGTCCCAAACCTCTCCCATCCATGGGTCGGTAGGAGGGGTAGCCATTAGGAGACTTAAACAGAAAATCAAGAATTTAGAGGCAATGGTTATAAGCCTTGATGATAAAATTCGGAATATGGATGGAGAAATGAAAGAGAATGAAACACTCAGAGAGCAAATAAGATCTTTGGAGGAAGCAAATAGAGCACAAGGGCAGGAGAGAAAGGAACTAGAAAAAAGAATAAAGAGGCTGGAAGGGGAAAAGAGTCAACTAGAATCTAGAATTTCTAAACATGAAGATAAAAACAAACAGCTGAATGACAACCTAAAGGAATTAGATGTTAGTTCACTGCTCTCTTCTGAGAGAGACGAGATTGCTGCTTGGAATGTCCAGATTAAGGAAAACATTGAACAGTTCAGAAAAGAGTTCCAGGAGCTGAATATGGAAAATGATGCCATGAAAACTTCCTTTGGTGATGCACTAAAGGGGAATGTGGCTGTAAAAGAGGCTGTAAAGGTGGTGGCACTGGAAAACATACAAACAGTTGACTATAAAGAGACAGTAATCGAAAAAATGAAAGACGTTGTGATGGAAAGGGCAAACCCACTCATCAGACAGGCACTTGATAAGGAAAAGACAGTGGTAATCTCAGGCATAAGCGAATCCCAGGAGCCAACATGGCAGGGGAGACTTGAAGAAAATAAAGCTAGGGTTGTAGACCTGATAAGAAAGCTTGGAGTAGTATGTGGTTCTGAGGATATTGTAAACATACACCAAATAGGTAAATATTCGAGGGAAGGAAAGCCGAGACCAAGAAAAGTAACCTTTGAGAGAGGGGAAACATGTAGGGAAATATTGTTGAGAAAAAAAAGTCTAAAAGACCTTCAAGAATTCAAAGAAGTGTTCATTAGACGATACAGAACACAGGAAGAGATGGGAAAGATCAAAAACTTGTTGCAAGAGGCAAGAAGGTTAAATGATGAAAGAAATGAAGAAGAGAAGAAAAATTTTCATTACAGAGTTCTTCTAGACAAAGGGGAGATAAAGGAGATAATGACAGAAGATCAGGGGATGGGGCCTCATTAAGATTGTTATACACAAATGCTGATGGATTAGCTGGTAAGGCAATAGAATTAAAAGATAGGATTCACAACAGTAAGGCAGATATAGTAGCAATTACAGAGACTATGTTGAGTGAGGACATAAACAGTGTCACAGTTTTTCCTAAGGGCTTCAGAATACTAAGGGTTGAAAGATCTGAGAGAACTGGTGGAGGGATAGCACTGCTCATAAGTGAAAGGATTCAAGTCGAAGAAATAAACTTGGCTATAGAAAGTGAGTTCAAGGAATTTCTTGTTGCTCGCATAAATACTGGGTCAGAGAGCATTATAATAACTGTTGTATACAACCCACCAAGGAACCAAAATAGGCTTGAAGTTTATGAGGAAAGTCATATAGGTACTATTGAAGTCATAAACTCAGTTGTTAACAAGGCATGGGAAAAAAATGTAGGATTTTGATTATGGGAGACTTTAATCATAAAGAGATAGATTGGATAAATCTTGACCCACACAGTGGTGAGGACTCATTCGGGGCAAGATTCCTAGATTGCGTACAAGGGAATTTCCTACACCAACATGTAATGGAACCAACAAGGGCCAGGGGTGGGGATGAGCCATCACTACTTGATCTAGTGTTCACAGATAATGTGTTGGATATTGAAAATATTGAGTATGAACCACCAATTGGAAAGAGTGACCACTGTGTGTTGTTGATGGAGTATATCATTGAAGATATTCTTCCTGAGAGTAGAGGCACTGAGGACATGAGGAGGAACTATCCGAAAGGAGATTACATCAAAATGAATGAGCTTTTTGCAGTTATTGGCTGGAGAACCTTATTTTACAACAAATCTGTACAAGAAATGTATGACATCTTTTGTGAGAAATATGGGAAGATGGTAGATTGCTGCATGCCTGTCACCAAAGTAGGTGTAATTCATGCCAGAGAGAAATGGATCGATAATGGGTGTAAAAGAGCTAAGGAGTGGAGAGACAAATGCTGGAAAAGGTATAGGAGGAGAAAAAAACATAAATGCCTGGCAAACCTACAAAAGAGCAAGAAATGACTACCAAAGTAAAAGGAGAGAGGCAGAGGGAGACTATGAGAGGGACATCACCAGGAAGGCTAAAGAAAATCCCAAGCTTTTCCACAGCTTTATCCGAGGAAAACTGAAGGTAAAAGAACAAGTTTTAAGGCTAAAGAGAGCGGATAGAAGCATCACTGAGATGGATGAAGAGATCTGCAAAGAATTGAACAAGGAGTTTCAGTCAGTATTTACAGTAGAAAATACCCCACCCCCTCAGATTGCAGTGATAGAAGGTCTAGGGCCGGTATTAGAGAACATCAACCTTACAGCCACAGAGGTATGCAAAGTGCTGATGGATTTAGATGTTCATAAAGCTACAGGTCCTGATGACATATCCCCTCATGTGCTTAAAAAATGCGCAAACACAATATCAGTGGCACTAAGTATCATATTTTAAGGAGTCACTGGAGTTGGGGGAGATTCCAAGATGCTGGAAACAAGCAAATGTGATACCTATCTTCAAAAAGGGAAGGAAGGATACGGCTCTGAACTATAGACCAGTTTCCTTGACCAGCATAGTTTGCAATGTTATGGAGAAACAACTAAGGAAACATATCTCTCTTCACTTGGAATCCTTCAACTTTTTGTCAGTGAGGCAACATGGCTTCAGAGAAGGTAGATCAACAGTAACAAACTTATTAGAATTTTATGATGAGGTAAGCCAAATCTTACAGGAAAGAGAGGGCTGGGCAGATTGCATATTCCTAGACTTCCAGAAAGCGTTTGACACTGTTCCACATGGGAGATTTATTAGGAAGCTGCAATCAATGGCTAGAATAGGTGGAAATGTTTTGGAATGGATAAAAACTTACTTAGAAGAAAGGGAACAGAGGGTTAGAGTAAGACACTCAGTGTCTGAATGTAGAAGAGTTAGTAGTGGAGTTCCACAGGGTTCAGTTTTAGGGCCACTTTTGTTCCTTGTATATGTAAATGACCTACCAGAGTCTGTAAATTCATTCATGAATATGTTTGCAGATGATGCAAAGATTGTGAAGAAAGTAAAAAACGAGAACAATGGTAGAGAACTTCAGGAGGATCTAAATAATCTGCATGAGTTGTCAGAAAAGTGGCTAATGAAATTCAATACTTCAAAATGTAAGGTAATGAGAATGGGTACAAGTGCAAGAAGGCCCAAGCTTGACTACTCGGTGGCTGGAGTACAACTTCAAGAGACAGAAAATGAGAGAGATCTAGGAGTAAACATACTGGCAGATTTGTCTCCAGAAAGACATATAAATGGCATAGTAAGGGCAGCATATGCATTCTTATCAAATGTAAGGGTAGCCTTCAGGCACATGGACAAGGATATGTTCAGAAATATTTATGTAACCTATGTGAGGCCAAAACTCGAATATGCAGCCCCCTATTGGAATCCGCACTTGAAAAAGCACATAGCTAAGCTTGAAAAAGTTCAAAGACATGCCACGAAACTGGTGCCAGAAATACGCAATCTCAGTTATGATGAGAGGCTGAGGGAATTAGACTTACCATCACTCGAAGCTAGAAGAGTGAGGGGGGATATGGTGACAGTCTTTAAATTCCTTAATGATTATGATAGAGTGGATAGGGATCGATATTTTGATATGGCTGGCTCTAGAACTAGAAGTCATAGTTTGAAGCTTCGTAAGAAAACTTCTTTGCAGGATGTAAGGAAATACTTTTTCAGTGTAAGAGTAGTTGATAATTGGAATTGGCTAAGCGAGGAGGTAGTTAATGCTATCTCAGTTAATAGTTTTAAGGACAGGTTTGATAACTATCACTAAGTATAAAATGGAACCGATCAGGAGAAGGGAAGATACGAGCTTTGTGCTCTTTCCCGTAAACACAATTAGGTAATCACAATTAGGTAATCACACACACACACACACACACACACACACACACACACACACACATATACACATATATATATATATATATATATATATATATATATATATATATATATATATATATATATATATATATATATATATATATATATATATATATATATATATATATATATATATATATATATATATATATATATATATATATATATATATATATATATATATATATATATATATATATATATATATATATATATATATATATATATATATATATATATATATATATATATATATATATATATATATATATATATATATATATATATATATATATATATATATATATATATATATATATATATATATATATATATATATATATATATATATATATATATATATATATATATATATATATATATATATATATATATATATATATATATATATATATATATATATTAATAACACTGAACTGTTAACATACAGTCTAAAATGGAAGGAAAACCCCATTAAATAAAACAACGAAATATATATATATATATATATATATATATATATATATATATATATATATATATATATATATATATATATATATATATATATATATATATATATATATATATATATATATATATATATATATATATATATATATATATATATATATATATATATATATATATATATATATATATATATAAAGTACTTATTAATTTCGTGACCTAAGCTGGTCACCTTCTCAAAGTACAATGACAAGAGATACAACTAGCAAAGCAGAAGAAAACTTGAAAAGAAGGAGACAAAAGAGCCGCCAACAGGAGTCTTAAGCATGGGATTAATAGATAACAATCTTAAATGCCCGCTGGGGTTACTCAGTAATCGCCACAAACAGGCCGCAAAAGGAATTAAATTAAATTATATTAACAAAAGAATCTTAATAATATTAATTATATATATATATATATATATATATATATATATATATATATATATATATATATATATATATATATATATATATATATATATATATATATATATATATATATATATATATATATATATATACATATATATATATATACACACATATACATATATATACATATATATATATATATATATATATATATATATATATATATATATATATATATATATATATATATGAATCATTTTTTTACCCCGACCGGGACTCGAACCTAGGACTTATGATTACTAAGTCAAGGCGCTACCACTACACCACAGAAGGTTAAAAGGAACCCAACCTTATAGCTTATATCTGCTATAAATAGGAATGAACGCATTCTAACTGAATGCCACTATGTTCATATTACAGATTCCCCAACCTCACTCGTGGCTTCATTTTAGCATTTAATTCGATTCCCAATCTCATTTGGGCCATGAAATAACCAAATAGCACATTACATATGTGAAAACATGAATCATTTTTTACCCCGACCGGGACTCGAACCTAGGACTTATGATTACTAAGTCAAGGCGCTACCACTACACCACAGAAGGTTAAAAGGAACCCAACCTTATAGCTTATATCTGCTATACATAGGAATGAACGCATTCTAACTGAATGCCACTATGTTCATATTACAGATTCCCCAACCTCACTCGTGGCTTCATTTTAGCATTTAATTCGATTCCCAATCTCATTTGGGCCATGAAATAACCAAATAGCACATTACATATGTGAAAACATGAATCATTTTTTATACACATACACATACACACACATACATATATACGATGAAATTTCTAAAGTGACCAGGTCAAATAGAGTTTGCACTGTAGGCGATTTTAATTTTAGACATATTAACTGGGAAACCATAACAGGTGATAGTAGCTCTAAGGAGTTTTTGGAAGTAGTTGAAGACAATTTCCTTTCTCAGCATGTACTTGAAGCAACACGGGGGGTGAATATACTAGATTTAGTTCTTAGAAATAGAGAGAATATGGTTATAAATTTAGAATTTGGTGAACCATTCGGCAACAGTGACCATCATTCCATTAGATTTAACATAATTTTCTAGGAAACTAGAAAGGAAAACAAGAATATTGTTCCAAACTTTAGAGCAGGAGATTTTGAGGGCTTAAAAACTAAATTATCTAATGAGGTATGGGAAGGGATTTCTGGGGTACAGATGTGGGTAGGTAATCCAGCAGGTCAGGTCGCAGGTAGCAGATTACCCAGAAAATTGAGTACCACATGCTAAGGATTATCACAAGATAAGATCAATACATTAAATTCTCTCACAGGAAAGAACAGCAGCCCGTCAGTTAATATAAATTTGGATGAGGAATATAACAATTTTGTCATAACTCTTAAGAATAGTCAGAGAGACTATATTCCCATGAAACATTGCATATCTAGAAAAAATTACCCTAAATGGATGAACAATAGAATAAAGAATCTTATAGGTATTAAAAGAGGAATATACAGGAAACTAAAAAGAGGTGAAGAGCAGGTGAGGCAGCAATATATACAGTTAAACAGGGAAGTTAAAAAGATAGTTAGAGAGTCGAAAAGAAAATACGAAGTTAGAATAGCAGGAGAAGCTAAAGAAAATCCTAAAGGGTTTTATCAACATTATCAAACAAAATTTAAGGAAAAAGTCGGACCAATTGAAGTAGCCAATGGCCATATCACAGATGACGATAAAGTGATGTGTACATGTTTAAATTATTATTTCTTATCTGTATTTACCAATGAAAACTTGGAAAATATTCCGGAAGTAGAATCCATTTACAGAGACAATCCCGATAATATACTTAGTTCAATAAATATTACGAGAGAGGAGGCAATAAATGAAATATATAAATTAAAGGCTCATAAATCTCCGGGACCTGATGGAATATATGCTAGAATATTAAAGGAATGCAAGGAAGAGCTTAGTTGTCCACTAACTGCATTATTTAATAATTCAATAAAATTAGAATCGGTACCCATGGAGTGGAAATTGGCAGATGTGGTACCAATATAAATATATATATATATATATATATATATATATATATATATATATATATATATATATATATATATATATATATATATATATATATATATATATATATATATATATATTTATACAAAAACACATGCATACATATACACATATATATACAGTCATACATACCTAAGGTGACCAGCTAAGGTCACGAAATTAATAAGTACTTTATATATATATATATATATATATATATATATATATATATATATATATATATATATATATATATATATATATATATATATATATATATATATTTATATATATATGGGCTTTATCCTATCCATATATATATATATATATATATATATATATATATATATATGGATTTTACTTCATATATATATATATATATATATATATATATATATATATATATATATATATATATATATATATATATATATATATATATATATATATATATATATATATATATATATATATATATATATATATATATATATATATATATATATATATATATATATATATATATATATATATATATATATATATATATATATATATATATATATATATATATATATATATATATATATATATATATATATATATATATATATATATATATATATATATATATATATATATGTCTATATATACATACATATATATATATATATATATATATATATATATATATATATATATATATATATATATAGATATTAATAAAGTTTTAAAAATTCATGATCAAACCAGAACTCGTAATAATGGATTTAAGCTTGATAAATTTAGGTTCAGAAGGGAAATTGGTAAAAATTGGTTTGGTAATAGAGTAGCTGATGCATGGAACAAGCTTCCTAGTAGGATAGTAAATGCCAATACCTTAGACACCTTCAAATGTAGATTAGATAGACATATGACAGAGGTAGGGTGGGTATGAATAGGTTAGTGCTTATTAGAAAAATCATAAAAAGAAAAACAGAATAAATAAGTAGAGTAGAATAGAATAGGTTAGACATGCTGAAAATACAATTCAAAAATGGAGCTGCCTCGTGTGTGCCAGTAGGCATGTTGCAGTGTCCTCTATTCTTATGTTCTTATGTTCTTATATATATATATATATATATATATATATATATATATATATATATATATATATATATATATATATATATATATATATATATATATATATATATATATATATATATATATATATATATATATATATATATATATATATATATATATATATATATATATATATATATATATATATATATATATATATATATATATATATATATATATATATATATATATATATATATATATATATATATATATATATATATATATATATATATATATATATATATATATATATATATATATATATATATATATATATATATATATATATATATATATATATATATATATATATATATATATATGAATCATTTTACCTCGACCGGGACTTCAACCTAGGACACACAATTACTGTGCAAAGGCTCTACCAACTATACCACAGAAGGTCTAAAAGAGAAGTTAACCTTACAGCTTAACTACTCTACTAGGATTTGAATTAAATGTGAAAACGAAGCCACGAGTGAGGATGGGAGATACTGTAATATGAACAAAAAGGCATTCAGATAGAATGTGTTCATTACTAATATAGCAGTTAAGCTGTAAGGTTTGTTTCTCTTTTAGATCTTCTGTGGTGTTGTTGGTACTGCCTTGATACAGTAATTATGTGTCCTAGGTTCAAGTCTGGGTCTGGGTAAAAATTATTCATGTTTTCACATGCGGTAATGTCCTTATTTGATTATTGATGGTCCATAAATTGATTGGAAATGAATTAAATGCAAAAAAGAAGCCACGAACGAGGATGGGAGAAATTGTAATATGAACAAA
>JAXCGZ010010202.1:0-7500 GCA_037179515.1 Halocaridina rubra | reverse complement strand
ATATATGTATATATATATATATATGTATATATATATATATATATATATATATATATATATATATATATATATATATATATATATATATATATATATATATATATATATATATATATATATATATATATATATATATATATATGTATATATATATATATATATATATATATATATATATATATATATATATATATATATATATATATATATATATATATATATATATATATATATATATATATAAGCTTGTGTACTTTAGTGCCTAACCAGTACAGTGGGAAAGAGCGAATATGTCAAGCTTCATTGAAGTAAGCAATCATCCTTTACAGAAGAGTTATAATTAATAAAAGATTTCTTTCAGAAGATGAAAAAAGAATGAAATTTGAGATATTCAATTGATTATGGAAGAAATCCACAAAAAGGGAGATGGGGGATCGGTCCAATCCCCCAAGAGTGTTTAGAATTTGGGGGAATATCCATTATTTAAATGCATAATGTGGAGTAACCTGCTCTGATAACTATGTCTCTGAGGGATCGCATATACTTCAGGGACATATCTACAGTTCATAGGAATGTTGACACAAATAATATAATTTCAAATTTAAATTAGTTTATGCATCTAATATAGAAATAAATGAATATCATATCCTATATGTAGTTTTTTAAAAGTCTCTTTTATTTTCTGACTTATAAATTATTTATTTTTGCCATTTGGGGCTATTGCTCTTGACAAAGTGTTCTCTAAGGTTACTTAACTTCACAAAGCAAGTTATTAACTTGTTCATTTTTACAAGGTTTTGCAAGGGTAGCATAACTTTATAAGATATTTAAAGGGTTAGTTAGTCTTTACAAGGTATTTTTAGCACGACCTAACTGCATACTACATAAGATGACTATTGAATATCTTCGTGGTTACAAGGTGGATATTGGGTCATTCATCTTTACAAAATATTAAGTAAAGAGTTGTTCGTCTTCGTAAGGTGTTGTCTAGGGCAACCTACACAAGAAAAATAATGGGGTATTCATCTTTGCAAGGACTTAACCAAGACGCATTAGCTCTATAAGGTTGAGATATAGATCTTCACATCTTTAAAAGGAGTGTCCAAGGGTTACATAACTTTACGAGGTGAATTCTGGATCTGTTCCTCTTTACAAGGTATGAATTATGATGTGATTCATCTTCGTATGGTGCTTTTCAGAATTACTTAACATTATATTTATGAGATTTCTGATCTTTAGAGATAATATTTCATTTTAGGATTTCATAATTACGCAAAGTAAACTATGGGAATTCGTCTCTGCAAGGCGCTGGGATGGCACGATTTCCTTACTTCTTTTATCATCTTATCTGGGAGGAATTGTGGCCAAATTGTATCACTAAGGAGCTGAGTGGAGGGTTTGAGGCATATTTGGCTTCTGGTGATGTATGTGTTTTGACTCAACCACCCCCTTATAAGGTGGATTGCGGCCACTGTATGTATATACGCATCTACTTTACTTAGCATTCTCAAAAGCCCTCAAGAGACCTCTCAACGCATTATTAACAGGAGTAATACAATTAAATAATTTAAAAAAAAGGGTTTCCTGCGCCTCGTTACAAAGAAAACTATGTCGCTGGTACTTCAGTAATTTCTGACTGTAGTAATTTGCGGCCAAAGAGTTCATGTAAGTAATAAGCCACAGATAATTACGTATACAATATCAACTTCGTTTTTCTAAGAAGCCTTATGTAATGTTTGAATATATAGTTTCTAATTTACATATGCTACTGGAAAATACGGACATTCAACCTATGGGTAAACACCTGCTGTACATGTAAGGTGTGTGTGTGTGTGTGTGTGTGTGTGTGTGTGTGTGTGTGTGTGTGTGTGTGTGTGTGGTGTGTGTGTGATTACCTAATTGTGTTTACGGGAAAGAGCCCAAAGCTCGTATCTTCCCGTCTCCTGATCGGTTCCATTTTTAGACTTAGTGATACTTATCGTACCTGTCCTTAAAACTATGGATTGAGATAGCATTAACTACCTCCTCGCTTAGCCAATTCCAATTATCAACTACTCTTACACTGAAAAAGTATTTCCTTACATCCTGCAAACAAGTTTTCATACGAAGCTTCAAACTATGACCTCTAGTTCTAGAGCCAGCCATATCGAAATATCGATCCCTATCCACTCTATCATAACCATGAAGGAATTTAAAGACTGTCACCATATCCCCCCTTACTCTTCTAGCTTCGAGTGATGGCAAGTCTAATTCCCTCAGCCTCTCATCATAACCGAGATTGCGTATTTCTGGCACCAGTTTCGTGGCATGTCTTTGAACTTTTTCAAGCTTAGCTATGTGCTTTTTCAAGTGCGGATTCCAAAAGGGGGCTGCATATTCGAGTTTTGGCCTCACATAGGTTACATAAATATTTCTGAACATTTCCTTGTCCATGTGCCTGAAGGCTACCCTTACATTTGATAAGAATGCATATGCTGCCCTTACTACGCCATTTATATGTATTTCTGGAGACAAATCTGCCAGTATGTTTACTTCTAGATCTCTCTCATTTTCTGTCTCTTGAAGTTGTACTCCAGCCACCGAGTAGTCAAGCTTGGGCCTTCTTGCACTTGTACCCATTCTCATTACCTTACATTTTGAGGTATTGAATTTCATTAGCCACTTTTCTGACCACTCATGCAGATTATTTAGATCCTCCTGAAGTTCTCTACCATTGTTCTCATTTTTTACTTTCTTCACAATCTTTGCATCATCTGCAAACATATTCATGAATGAATTTACAGACTCTGGTAGGTCATTTACATATACAAGGAACAAAAGTGGCCCTAAACCTGAACCCTGTGGAACTCCACTACTAACTCTTCTCCATTCAGACACTGAGTGTCTTACTCTAACCCTCTGTTCCCTTCCTTCTAAGTAAGTTTTTATCCATTCCAAGACATTTCCACCTATTCTAGCCATTGATTGCAGCTTCCTAATAAGTCTCCCATGTGGAACAGTGTCAAACGCTTTCTGGAAGTCTAGGAATATGCAATCTGCCCAGCCCTCTCTTTCCTGTAAGATTTGGCTTACCTCATCATAAAATTCTAATAAGTTTGTTACTGTTGATCTTCCTTCTCTGAAGCCATGTTGCCTCACTGACAAAAAGTTGAAAGATTCCAAGTGAAGAGAGATATGTTTCCTTAGTAGTTTCTCCATAACTTTGCAAACTATGCTGGTCAAGGAAACTGGTCTATAGTTCAGAGCCGTATCCCTCCTTCCCTTTTTGAAGATAGGTATCACATTTGCTTGTTTCCAGCATCTTGGAATCTCCCCCGACTCCAGTGACTCTTTAAATATGATACTTAGTGCCACTGATATTGTGTTTGCGCATTTTTTAAGCACATGAGGGGATATGTCATCAGGACCTGTAGCTTTATGAACATCTAAATCCATCAGCGCTTTGCATACCTCTGTGGCTGTAAGGTTGATGTTCTCTAATACCGGCCCTTGAGCTTCTATCACTGCAATCTGAGGGGGTGGGGTATTTTCTACTGTAAATACTGACTGAAACTCCTTGTTCAATTCTTTGCAGATCTCTTCATCCGTCTCAGTGATGCTTCCATCCGCTCTCTTTAGCCTTAAAACCTGTTCTTTTACCTTCAGTTTTCCTCTGATAAAGCTGTGGAAAAGCTTGGGATTTTCTTTAGCCTTCCTGGTGATGTCCCTCTCATAATCTCTCTCTGCCTCTCTCCTTTTACTTAGGTAGTCATTTCTTGCTCTTTTGTAGGTTTGCCAGGCATTTATGTTTTTTCTCCTCCTATACCTTTTCCAGCATTTGTCTCTCCACTCCTTAGCTCTTTTACACCCATTATCGAACCATTTCTCTCTGGCATGAATTACACCTACTTTGGTGACAGGTATGCAGCAATCTACTATCTTCCCATATTTCTCACAAAAGATGTCATACATTTCTTGTACAGATTTGTTGTAAAATAAGGTTCTCCAGTCAATAACTGCAAAAAGCTCATTCATTTTGATGTAATCTCCTTTCGGATAGTTCCTCCTCATGTCCTCAGTGCCTCTACTCTCAGGAAGAATGTCTTCAATGATATACTCCATCAACAACACACAGTGGTCACTCTTTCCAATTGGTGGTTCATACTCAATATTTTCAATATCCAACACATTATCTGTGAACACTAGATCAAGTAGTGATGGCTCATCCCCACCCCTGGCTCTTGTTGGTTCCATTACATGTTGGTGTAGGAAATTCCCTTGTACGCAATCTAGGAATCTTGCCCCAAATGAGTCCTCACCACTGTGTGGGTCAAGATTTATCCAATCTATCTCTTTATGATTAAAGTCTCCCATAATCAAAATCCTACATTTTTTCTCCCGTGCCATGTTAACAACTGAGTTTATGACTTCAATCGTACCTATATGACTTTCCTCATAAATTTCAAGCCTATTTTGGTTCCTTGGTGGGTTGTATACAACAGTTATTATAATGCTCTCTGACCCAGTATTTATGCGAGCAACAAGAAATTCCCTGAACTCACTTTCTATAGCCAAGTTTATTTCTTCAACTTGAATCCTCTCACTTATGAGCAGTGCTATCCCTCCACCAGTCCTCTCAGATCTTTCGACCCTTAGTATTCTGAAGCCCTTAGGAAAAACTGTGACACTGTTTATGTCCTCACTCAACTTAGTCTCTGTAATTGCTACTATATCTGCCTTACTGTTGTGAATCCTATCTTTTAATTCTACTGCCTTACCAGCTAATCCATCAGCATTTGTGTATAACAATCTTAATGAGGCCCCATCCCCTGATCTTCTGTCATTATCTTCTTTATCTCCCCTTTGTCTGGAAGTATTCTGTAACGAAAATTTTTCTTCTCTTCTTCATTTCTTTCATCATTTAACCTTCTTGCCTCTTGCAACAAGTTTTTGATCTTTCCCATCTCTTCCTGTGTTCTGTATCGTCTAATGAACACTTCTTTGCATTCTTGAAGGTCTTTTAGACTTTTTTTCTCAACAATATTTCCCTACATGTCTCCCCTCTCTCAAAGGTTACTTTTGTTGGTCTCGGCTTTCCTTCCCTCGAATATTTACCTAGTTGGTGTATGTTTACAATATCCTCAGGACCACATACTACTCCAAGCTTTCCTATCAGGTCTACAACGTTAGCTTTATTTTCTTCAAGTCTCCCCTGCCATGTTGGCTCCTGGGATTCACTTATGCCTGAGATTACCACTGTCTTCTCCTTATCAAGTGCCTGTCTGATGAGTGGGTTTGCCCTTTCCATCACAACGTCTTTCATTTTTTCGATTACTGTCTCTTTATAGTCAACTGTTTGCATGTTTTCCAGTGCCACCACCTTTACAGCCTCTTTTACTGCCACATTCCCCTTTAGTGCATCAGCAAAGGACGTTTTCATGGCATCATTTTTCATATTCAGCTCCTGGAACTCTTTTCTGAACTGTTCAATGTTTTCCTTAATCTGAACATTCCAAGCAGCAATCTCGTCTCTCTCAGAAGAGAGCAGTGAACTAACATCTAATTCCTTTAGGTTGTCATTCAGCTGTTTGTTTGTATCTTCTTGTTTAGAAATTCTAGATTCTAGTTGACTCTTTTCCCCTTCCAGCTTCTTTATTCTTTTTTCTAGTTCCTTTCTCTCCTGCCCTTGTGCTTTATTTGCTTCCTCCAAAGATCTTATTTGTTCTCTGAGTGTTTCATTCTCTTTCATTTCTCCATCCATATTCCGAATTTTATCATCAAGGCTTATAACCATTTCCTCTAACTTCTTGATTCTCTGTTTGAGTCCCCTGATGACTACCCCTTCTCCCGACCCATGGGTGGGAGAGGTTTGGGACAGAGATGGCTTCATTTTTATGTTCTCCCTCTCACAGAATATGTGGGTGTGTATGTATGTATGTATGTATGTATGTATGTATGTATGTATGTATGTGTGTGTGTGATTACCTAATTGTGATTACCTAATTGTGTTTACGGGAAAGAGCCCAAAGCTCGTATCTTCCCGTCTCCTGATCGGTTCCATTTTTAGACTTAGTGATACTTATCATACCTGTCCTTAAAACTATGGATTGAGGTAGCATTAACTACCTCCTCGCTTAGCGAATTCCAATTATCAACTACTCTTACACTGAAAATGTATTTCCTTACATCCTGCGAAGAAGTTTTCTTCCGAAGCTTCAAACTATGACCTCTAGTTCTAGAGCCAGCCATATCGAAATATCGATCCCTATCCACTCTATCATAACCATGAAGGAATTTAAGAGACTGTCACCATATCCCCCCTTACTCTTCTAGCTTCGAGTGATGGCAAGTCTAATTCCCTCAGCCTCTCATCATAACCGAGATTGCGTATTTCTGGCACCAGTTTCGTGGCAGTGTCTTTGAACTTTTTCAAGCTTAGCTATGTGCTTTTTCAAGTGCGGATTCCAAAAGGGGGCTGCATATTCGAGTTTTGGCCCTCACATAGGTTACATAAATATTTCTGAACATTTCCTTGTCCATGTGCCTGAAGGCTACCCTTACGTTTGATAAGAATGCATATGCTGCCCTTACTACGCCATTTATATGTATTTCTGGAGACAAATCTGCCAGTATGTTTACGCCTAGATCTCTCTCATTTTCTGTCTCTTGAAGTTGTACTCCAGCCACCGAGTAGTCAAGCTTCGGGCCTTCTTGCACTTGTACCCATTCTCATTACCTTACATTTTGAGGTATTGAATTTCATTAGCCACTTTTCTGACCACTCATGCAGATTATTTAGATCCTCCTGAAGTTCTCTACCATTGTTCTCGTTTTTTACTTTCTTCACAATCTTTGCATCATCCGCAAACATATTCATGAATGAATTTACAGACTCTGGTAGGTCATTTACATATACAAGGAACAAAAGTGGCCCTAAAACTGAACCCTGTGGAACTCCACTACTAGCTCTTCTCCATTCAGACACTGAGTGTCTTACTCTAACCCTCTGTTCCCTTCCTTCTAAGTACGTTTTTATCCATTCCAAGACATTTCCACCTATTCTAGCCATTGATTGCAGCTTCCTAATAAGTCTCCCATGTGGAACAGTGTCAAACGCTTTCTGGAAGTCTAGGAATATGCAATCTGCCCAGCCCTCTCTTTCCTGTAAGATTTGGCTTACCTCATCATAAAATTCTAATAAGTTTGTTACTGTTGATCTTCCTTCTCTGAAGCCATGTTGCCTCACTGACAAAAAGTTGAAGGATTCCAAGTGAAGAGAGATATGTTTCCTTAGTAGTTTCTCCATAAGTTTGCAGACTATGCTGGTCAAGGAAACTGGTCTATAGTTCAGAGCCGTATCCCTCCTTCCCTTTTTGAAGATAGGTATCACATTTGCTTGTTTCCAGCATCTTGGAATCTCCCCCGACTCCAGTGACTCCTTAAATATGATACTTAGTGCCACTGATATTGTGTTTGCGCATTTTTTAAGCACATGAGGGGATATGTCATCAGGACCTGTAG
>JAXCGZ010010201.1:22500-35000 GCA_037179515.1 Halocaridina rubra | reverse complement strand
GTTTGCAGATGATGCAAAGATTGTGAAGAAAGTAAAAAACGAGAACAATGGTAGAGAACTTCAGGAGGATCTAAATAATCTGCATGAGTGGTCAGAAAAGTGGCTAATGAAATTCAATACTTCAAAATGTAAGGTAATGAGAATGGGTACAAGTGCAAGAAGGCCCAAGCTTGACTACTCGGTGGCTGGAGTACAACTTCAAGAGACAGAAAATGAGGGAGATCTAGGAGTAAACATAGTGGCAGATTTGTCTGCAGAAATACATATAAATGGCATAGTAAGGGCAGCATATGCATTCTTATCAAATGTAAGGGTAGCCTTCAGGCACATGGACAAGGAAATGTTCAGAAATATTTATGTAACCTATGTGAGGCCAAAACTCGAATATGCAGTCCCCTTTTGGTATCCGCACTTGAAAAAGCACATAGCTAAGCTTGAAAAAGTTCAAAGACATGCCACGAAACTGGTGCCAGAAATACGCAATCTCGGTTATGATGAGAGGCTGAGGGAATTAGACTTTCCATCACTCGAAGCTAGAAGAGTAAGGGGGGATATGGTGACAGTCTTTAAATTCCTTCATGGTTATGATAGAGTGGATAGGGATCGATATTTCGATATGGCTGGCTCTAGAACTAGAGGTCATAGTTTGAAGCTTCGTAAGAAAACTTCTTTGCAGGATGTAAGGAAATACTTTTTCAGTGTAAGAGTAGTTGATAATTGGAATTGGCTAAGCGAGGAGGTAGTTAATGCTATCTCAATCCATAGTTTTAAGGACAGGTACGATAAGTATCACTAAGTCTAAAATGGAACCGATCAGGAGACGGGAAGATACGAGCTTTGGGCTCTTTCCCGCAAACACAATTAGGTAATCACAATTAGGTAATCACACACACTTTTGATTATGGGAGATTTTAATCATAAAGAGATAGATTGGATAAATCTTGACCCACACAGTGGTGAGGACTCATTCGGGGCAAGATTCCTAGGGTGCGTACAACGGAATTTCCTACACCAGCATGTAATGGAACAAACGAGGGCCAGGGGTGGGGATGAGCCATCACTACTTGATCTAGTATTCACAGATAATGTGTTGGATATTGAAAAAATTGAGTATGAACCACCAATTGAAAAGAGTAACCACTGTGTGTTGTTAATGGAGTATATCATTGAAGATATTCTGCCTGAGAGTAGAGGCACTGAGGACGTGAGGAGGAACTATCCGAAAGGAGATTACATGAAAATGAATGAGCTTTTTGCAGTTATTGACTGGAGAACCTTATTTTACAACAAATCTGTACAAGAAATGTATGACATCTTTTGTGAGAAATATGGGAAGATAGTAGATTGCTGCATACCTGTCACCAAAGTAGGTGTAATTTATGCCAGAGAGAAATGGTTCGATAATGGGTGTAAAAGAGCTAAGGAGTGGAGAGACAAATGCTGGAAAAGGCATAGGAGGAGAAAAATCATAAATGCCTGGCAAACCTACAAAAGAACAAGAAATGACGACCTAAGTAAAAGAAGAGAGGCAGAGAGAGACTATGAGAGGGACATCACCAGGAAGGCTAAAGAAAGTCCCAAGCTTTTCCACAGCTGTATCAAAGGAAAAGTGAAGGTAAAAGAACAGGTTTTAAGGCTAAAGAGAGCAGATGGAAGCATCACTGAGACGGATGAAGAGATCTGCAGTCAGTATTTACAGTAGAAAATACCCCACCCCCTCAGATTGCAGAGATAGAAGCTCAAGGGCCGGTATTAGAGAACATCAACCTTACAGCCACAGACGTATGCAAAGAGCTGATGGATTTAGATGTTCATAAAGCTACAGGTCCTGATGACATATCCCCTCATGTGCTTAAAAAATGCGCAAACTCAATATCAGTGGCACTAAGTATCATATTTAAAAAGTCACTGGAGTCAGGGGAGATTCCAAGATGCTGGAAACAAGCAAATGTGATACCTATCTTCAAAAAGAGAAGGAGGGACACGGCTCTGAACTATAGACCAGTTTCCTTGACCAGCATAGTTTGCAAAGTTATGGAGAAACTACTAAGGAAACATATCTCTCTTCACTTGGAATCCTTCAACTTTTTGTCAGTGAGGCAACATGGCTTCAGAGAAGGTAGATTAACAGTAACAAACTTATTAGAATTTTATGATGAGGTAAGCCGAATCTTACAGGAAAGAGAGGGCTGGGCAGATTGCATATTCCTAGACTTCCAGAAAGCGTTTGACACTGTTCCACATGGGAGACTTATTAGGAAGCTGCAATCAATGGCTAGAATAGGTGGAAATGTTTTGGAATGGATAAAAAACTTACTTAGAAGGAAGGGAACAGAGGGTTAGAGAAAGACACTCAGTGTCTGAATGTAGAAGAGTTAGTAGTGGAGTTCCACAGGGTTCAGTTTTAGGGCCACTTTTGTTCCTTGTATATGTAAATGACCTACCAGAGTCTGCAAATTCATTAATGAATATGTTTGCAGATGATGCAAAGATTGTGAAGAAAGTACAAAACGAGAACAATGGTAGTGAACTTCAGGAGGATCTAAATAATCTGCATGAGTGGTCAGAAAAGTGGCTAATGAAATTCAATACTTCAAAATGTAAGGTAATGAGAATGGGTACAAGTGCAAGAAGGCCCAAGCTTGACTACTCGGTGGCTGGAGTACAACTTCAAGAGACAGAAAATGAGAGAGATCTAGGAGTAAACATAGTGGCAGATTTGTCTGCAGAAATACATATAAATGGCATAGTAAGGGCAGCATATGCATTCTTATCAAATGTAAGGGTAGCCTTCAGGCACATGGACAAAGAAATTTTCAGAAATATTTATGTAACCTATGTGAGCCAAAACTCGAATATGCAGCCCCCTTTTGGAAGCCATACTTGAAAAAGCAAATAGCTAAGCTTGAAAAATTTCAAAGACATGTCACGAACCTGGTGCCAGAAATACGCAATCTCAGTTATGATGAGAGGCCGAGGGAATTAGACTTACCATCACTCGAAGCTAGAAGAGTGAGGGGGGATATGGTGACAGTCTTTAAATTCCTTCATGGTTATGATAGAGTGAATAGGGATCGATATTTTGATATGGCTGGGTCTAGAACTAGAGGTCATAGTTTGAAGCTTCGTAAGAAAACTTCTTTGCAGGATGTAAGGAATTACTTTTTTCAGTGTAAGAGTAGTTGATAATTGGAATTGGCTAAGCGAGGAGGTAGTTAATGCTATCTCAATCCATAGTTTTAAGGATAGGTATGATAAGTATCACTAAGTCTAAAATGGAACCGATGAGGAGACGGGAAGATACGAGCTTTGGGCTCTTTCCCGTAAACATAATTAGGTAATCACACGTTTGTTAACAGATGTCAGTTGCGAACGAAAAATTTAAGTACTTACTACTGAAATCTTTCAGACAGTGTTTTAGTCTTTCTTCAGAACAGCTGAATATAAGATCAAAAACACTTAATTAAATAAAAATCGTGAAAGGATGTAAAATAATATAAAAATAAAAAACTGCATAAAAGATCTAAGCACCCCGTCTTTTTTTTTTTATTGTTCATTAGTAGCTCAAACCTATTTAGCTATATATCTCACGTGTTCATACTTTCTTGACTAATGGCTGACACACGCACGAACACACACACACACACACACACACACACACACACACACACACACACACACACACACACACACACACACACACACACACACGCACGCACACACACACACACACACACACACACACACACACACACACACACACACACACTCACACACACACACACACACATACCAGCGCACACACATATATCATTGGTATGGCACACCAGCATATACCCATTTTTACCCATGCGGGTTGCAAATAAAAATTATTTAGCAAAGCCACTGCTACCATTAAGCGGGACCAAATATCAATAAAAATACGCTTCCCCAATTACACTTATTTATCAAAAGAAGGAACTCAATTGGCCACTGGACAAAATTTAAAGATCACTTAATGCGTTTGCTGATATACTTACTCATCATTTGCAACGTTAAATGCCAATAACTTAATTTACACTCGGCAAGTAAATAAAGAAAAGCTATAAACGCATGTTATGTTAGGGAGCATATTGGAAGCCATGTTTAATATTAAGTAATGAAACCAAATTTAGGATTTGATAGAATTACAAACAAGAAACTGTATGCTAGTGTTATCATCTCTGTTCACACACACACACACACACACACACACACACACACACACACACACACACACACACACACACACACACACACACACACACACACACACACACAAGTTCAAAGACATGCTACGAAACTGGTGCCAGAAATACGCAATCTCAGTTATGATGAGAGGCTGAGGGAATTAGACTTACCATCACTCGAAGCTAGAAGAGTGAGGGGGGATATGGTGAAAGTCTTTAAATTCCTTCATGGTTATGATAGAGTGGATAGGGATCGATATTTTGATATGGCTGGCTCTAGAACTTCAATACTTCAAAATGTAAGGTAATGAGAATGGGTACAAGTGCAAGAAGGCCCAAGCTTGACTACTCGGTGGCTGGAGTACAACTTCAAGAGACAGAAAATGAGAGAGATCTAGGAGTAAACATAGTGGCAGATTTGTCTGCAGAAATACATATAAATGGCATAGTAAGGGCAGCATATGCATTCTTATCAAATGTAAGGGTAGCCTTCAGGCACATGGACAAGGAAATATTCAGAAATATTTATGTAACCTTTGTGAGGCCAAAACTGGAATATGCAGCCCCCTTTTGGAATCCGCACTTGAAAAAGCAAATAGCTAAGCTTGAAAAAGTTCAAAGACATGCCACGAAACTGGTGCCAGAAATACGCAATCTCAGTTATGATGAGAGGCTGAGGGAATTAGACTTACCATCACTCGAAGCTAGAAGAGTGAGGGGGGATATGGTGACAGTCTTTAAATTCCTTCATGGTTATGATAGAGTGGATAGGGATCGATATTTTGATATGGCTGGCTCTAGAACTTCAATACTTCAAAATGTAAGGTAATGAGAATGGGTACAAGTGCAAGAAGGCCCAAGCTTGACTACTCGGTGGCTGGAGTACAACTTCAAGAGACAGAAAATGAGAGAGATCTAGGAGTAAACATAGTGGCAGATTTGTCTGCAGAAATACATATAAATGGCATAGTAAGGGCAGCATATGCATTCTTATCAAATGTAAGGGTAGCCTTCAGGCACATGGACAAGGAAATGTTCAGAAATATTTATGTAACCTATGTGAGGCCAAAACTGGAATATGCAGCCCCCTTTTGGAATCCGCACTTGAAAAAGCACATAGCTAAGCTTGAAAAAGTTCAAAGACATGCCACGAAACTGGTGCCAGAAATACGCAATCTCAGTTATGATGAGAGGCTGAGGGAATTAGACTTACCATCACTCGAAGCTAGAAGAGTGAGGGGGGATATGGCGACAGTCTTTAAATTCCTTCATGGTTATGATAGAGTGGATAGGGATCGATATTTTGATATGGCTGGCTCTAGAACTAGAGGTCATAGTTTGAAGCTTCGTAAGAAAACTTGTTTGCAGGATGTAAGGAAATACTTTTTCAGTGTAAGAGTAGTTGATAATTAGAATTGGCTAAGCGAGGAGGTAGTTAATGCTATCTTAATCCATAGTTTTAAGGACAGGTATGATAAGTATCACTAAGTATAAAATGGAACCGATGAGGAGACGGGAAGATACGAGCTTTGGGCTCTTTCCCGTAAACACAATTAGGTAATCACAATTAGGTAATCACACACACACACACACACACACACACACACACACACACACACACACACACACACACACACACATATATATATATATATATATATATATATATATATATATATATATATATATATATATATATATATATATATATATATATATATATATATATATAATCTTTCCAGACTAGCTCCAATCATCGTGACTAACAGATGTAAATATAAATTTTACTTTTAGATAAGAATCATGCAACACAAACTTTAAAAATTGGGTAAAGCATGTCGCAAGACTGAAAAAACTAGTAAATAAACCAAAATAAAAATAAACACATATAGACAAGGGCCACTTCATTTGGAATGGAGCCAACGACTAACATCCTGCAAGAAGCAATTCAGGATGTCAGAATGGCTTTTAACTGCTGAAATGAACATACCAAATCGCATTAACTGAAATTTAAAATATCCTAAGGCATACTAGAGTCCCGTCAGAAGGTATCATACACATCCCTTATATCTAAAGAGTTACGGAATAGGGCAGGCTTACTCATGTCAAACAATATGCTCATGAAGATAATGTTCTCTTACACTGAGTGGTTTACTCCCTAGGAATGCTGAATAGACAAACGTTGCCTGCCAAATGAGGGACAAAGCTTCTCTTATCTTCTTGTTAAGAAATGGGTCTGATGAAAGGATGAATTGAGTGAACTTTCTTGGGGGATTTCATGTGGCATTGCGGCGGAACGAGCCCTTATAATAGTCTGAAATCGCAAAAATACTTCTTCCACCATAGATTTACACATCTAGATTGTATTACTCATTTAATCTGGTAAGATAATAAAGAGCTACCTATCGAATGAATAATGCCATTACAATTTCCTAATTTTCAAGTGGTTCTTGCTCATTGCAGCTCGTACAAGTCACACTGGGGAGTTGAACACGGGACCTACTAGGTTGGAGTCAATAACTATATCCACTAACCTAGCGCAAGTGTGAATAGAGGCTGATTATGAGAGACAAAACTACCCTCTCTTTCTCATACCCAAGTCGACTTGACGGACATAATAATAAACTGAGTTGCCTTAAGCACTTGTGGCCTGGATCTCTTAGGTGGTAGCCAGGTGCTATATCTACCGAGCTGCAAAAGAAGCGTTTGTGGATAAGCTCAGTCACCACTTTATTCGCTTGGAGGATGTGTCACATAGATGACATGGTTGAAGAGGAGGAATAATTAGCGCCATTTTACCTGACAATTAGGAAGAGATGCAGCATTAGCTCTCTAATGGACGATCTGAGGTCTCCTCTAGAATAATGAAGTGGTACAAGGACGAAGGAGAAGCGAAGGAGGAGGAGGCAGAACACAGAGATAGAGAAAGAAGAGTAGAAAGCAGTTGAGGAAAGAAGAAATTTATAGAAATAGGAGATTATACAGAAGTCTCAAGTAATTAATGTCTCACGAGATCATATTTTTTAACATTTTATGCCTTAACTTCACCATTATCTCTCTCTCTCTCTCTCTCTCTCTCTCTCTCTCTCTCTCTCTCTCTCTCTCTCTCTCTCTCTCTCTCTCTCCAGATAGACAGAAAGACAGATACGTAAACAACTTTTGACAAATAGATGTAAGGAGGTACAATATTATTATCTTAATACACTTCTCTAATAATTAAGAAGCAAGAAGACAAGGATATGAAAATGAAGAATAATCACAGTTGAATTAGGAAAGAAGAAAGAGAACAAGAGGAAGGAAGGAAGGGCTTGGGAGAGAGAGATTACAAGATACAAATTCATATAAAATCATATAATGCAGATTGCAGACCATCTGTCTATGAATGTAAGTACGTGTGTGTTTGTGTGTTTGTTCGTGTGTGTGTGTTTGAACAGAATTACAAATACAATGAAAAATAGATCCGAAGGAAAATATAAAGTGAAGAAATTAGTAGAGATGTGCAGGAATGCTGTTGAGATGCCAATAACGGGGAAAAAACAAAAGCTTATAATTAAAGTATCTATCTATCTGTCTATCTATCTATCTATCTATCTATCTATCTATCTATCTCTCTATCTATTTATCCAGTTATTTATCTATCCATCTATCTATCTATCTATCTATCTATCTATCTATCTATAATATATATATATATATATATATATATATATATATATATATATATATATATATATGTGTGTGTGTGTGTGTGTGTGTGTGTGTGTGTGTGTGTGTGTGTGTGTGTGTGTGTGTGTGTGTGTGTGTGTGTGTGTGTGTGTGTGTGTGTGTGTGTGTGTGTCTGTGTGTGTGTGTGTGTGTGTGTGTGTGTGTGTGTGTGTGTAAATAGACATTCATAGACAGTTTAGAAAGTTGGCCATGGCATCAGCAGCCCGTTGAAATACTACAACTGTATTGCGGACTCAACTAGGACTGGTCCACAAAGCTCCGGCTTGAGTCTTCCTTCAGGACCGTTCTTTCCTTGTGCCTACATCTACATCAAGTATTCTGGTGTATTCGTTACACATCTCTTGCTTTTCCATTACAATTGACAAGTCACAACACTCCTCATATCTGTTTCTTTTTGCCCTCTTTTTCCCTCACATTTTCTATATTTATGGAAGGGCTACAGCTTATGACCCCCAGTACCCGGCATAGAGGGGTGCTAAAAATCTCCGGGTATCTTGTTGACTCCACTACAGGCTTGAGGTTAGATACTCATTGTGGTAGTAAGGGTTCTGCCCTTAATTTTACACCTCCTAATAGATCTGCTACTCTCACTCTATTCTAACATTCGTGGCCTGAACTCTAATCTTTAGTCTATGGAACAGAACTTGGGTACTTCCCTCCCTAACCTCTCCTTCTCTCTGAAATCCAGTTGTTTAGCCATGCATCCACTGACCCATTTCAAATCTCTCTCTATAACGTATATTCTCGTTTTCGTTCCAAAGGTAGGGTCTGTGCCTACTGCAACACTAACACTCCTATTGCAAGGCTCATGGACCTTGAATCTCATGACTCTGATGTTCTCTGGCTAAGAATCTAGCTCTCTATTCCTTTACTTTTGCTACTGTGCTCTAAACTCCCTTGACTTTCTGTCTTTCTTTGAATGTCTGTCCTCTTGCCATGAGTCCTTGCTATCTGCTCAATCACATGCCAAAGTTCTCTCTATTGGAGACTTCAATGTGCACCACAGTGAGGGGCTTAATCCTTCTCACACTAATGTGAGAGGAAGTGAGGCCCTTGCTTTCTCTATTACTCACGATCTGGAGCAAATTATCAAACATCCTACTCGTATTCCCGATCGACACGAACATGCAGCCAACACTCTTGACCTATTTCTTACATCTAACCCTTCAAACTACTCTTATTCTGTGCTTTCCCCTCTTGGTGAAATTGACCACTCTGTGCTCTCAATCTCTTACATTTTCGCTCCCACTCCACCAATCCCTCCTACTCAGTGCCGCCTTTGGCACTTTGAGTATACCCAACGTGAAGATATGCGTAACTTCCTCCTTGACTTCCCATGGGATGACTACTGCTTTCAGTCCCGTAACCCTGATCAGGTAGTCCTAAAAGTTGCTGAAATCATAATCTCGGGAATGGAGGAGTACATCCCCTCCTCTACGAAAAGTGTTTCTCCCCTAAACCTTGGTTTACCATGCCTTTTCCATGGCTATTCAGACCAGGAATCGGGCATACTGGTCGTACCAAGCCTCTCCTTCTGATTTAACTCGCTCTGCTTTTATTGTGGCTAGGAATCGCTGTACTGCTCATATTCGAAGGTCTAAGGCTTCCTTTATAAGAAGGAAAGTTGATGAACTTAACGCCTCTCCCACTGACCATTGTTTCTGGTCCTTAGCGAAAAACCCCTCCAATAACTTCTGTAACTCAAGCTTTCCCCCTCTCATTCATTCTGATGGTTCTATAGCTTACTCTCCCACTGGCAAAGCAACTCTCTTTGGCTCTCATTTTTCTGCCAACTCTTCTATCAACGATTCCAGCGTACCTGTCCCTTAATCTTTACCCTTTTCTTACCCTATGCCCTCCCTTATCATTTCTTCATGCAAAGTTCATGAGGTTCTTCGTGCGCTGAAGACGAACAAGGCATCTGGTCCCGATAGCACCCCTGCAAGGTTCCTTAATGAGTTTGCAGATGAACTGGCTCCCGTGCTTTGCCGTCTTTTTCGCCTCATTCTCTCAACCAGTATTTATCCTTCATCTTGGAATCATGCTTTAGTGCAACCTGTTCCTAAGAAGAGTAACCGCTCTAATCGTTCAAAGTACTGACCTATTGCCCTAAGTTCTTCCATTGCTAAAGTTTTCGAAACTTTGCTCAATGTTCACTTCTTGAAATGCCTTGAATCTAACTCACTTATTTTCAATCACCAGTACGGCATCCGCAAGGCAAGATCCACTGGTGACCTCCTGTCTTATCTTACTCATGTATGGACATCTTCTCTGAGAAACTATGGGGAATCTTTTTTCGTCGCCCTTGATATCTCTAAGGCTTTTGACAGAGTCTGGCAAAAGGCTCTGTTGGCCAGACTCCCTGCCTATGGCTTTACCTCTTCTCTCTGGTCTCTGATTTCCAGTTTTCTTTCTGACCGTTTTATATCTGTAGTTGTTGATGCTGCAACATCTAGCCTATTCCCTGTTATCAGTGGTGCTTCAGAGGGCTCTGATCTTTCACCTACTCTAGTCCTTATATTCAGCTATGATCTACAATTCCCATCTTCCTCTCTTCTTCACACCTTTGCCGATGATTCTACCCTTTACTTTTCCTCTGTCTTTTCTTCACAACTTTCATTTGCTATTCGTAGTCAGTCTCGTATCACTCTTTCTTATTCTCTCAACTCCGATTTGCACCCAAAATTTAGTCAAATTTAATGCCTCCAAGACACAGTTTCTGGTTATCTCTTTATCTTCTCCTCCTGATAGCCCTATTGTTTTCCAAAGTAACGAAATTTCCCTTTTAATTCTATCAATATATTAGGAATCCATATAGCCTCTAACTTGTCTTGGAGGAATCACATAATCCAAATTTATAAATCTGCATCCAAAAAATTGGGGGTTCTGTTTCGTTTTTGTCATTATTTTTCCACTTTACATTTACTTAAAATCTATAAAGGTTTTATACTTCCCCTGCTTAGAATACTGCTCACACATCTGGGGTGCTTCTTCTTATACTTATCTCCTTGATGGGGTTGAATCTAAGACAGTCAGACTCATTAATGATTCAGCTCTTACTTCTAACCTGAATTCTCTTTCTCTTTGTCGTAAGGTATCATCCCTTTCTCTTTTCTATCGCTACTACTTCCATCACTAATCTGATGAGTTGGCGAGTTGCATCCCTCTCCCAATGCCGAGGCCGCGTAACACTCGCCAAGCGGCCTAGTCTCGCATGTACTGGGATGAAACCGTCTCACACTCATTTGTACATGGACAAGAGTTGAATGAGTATCAATGATTATATTTAGATATATCAATTAAGCTCTAGTAGACAAATAAAGACTACATTTTATTCTGGACAGTAGCAAATTGATATCCGTAAACATTTATGATTTGCTGAGATCTACGGGACAAGCATTTTTGCCCTTATCGAAAACTGAGCACCTTAGCATACTGTTTCAACGGCGATCTCGCAAGGCTAATAGTATATTAGAGAGCATGTTGAGTCCATTACGGCTGTCACGAGAGAAAAATACTACTTTTCCCTTTATATATTTCCTTATTCCCAAATGATTCAGGCTACGACAAACGGTACAAGCCATCATATCCATTTGTATATCCATTACGTATGCTGAGTTGGATTTGTTTAGGAAACGATTGTCCTTTCAATAATTACGACGCGATTAAATGAAAATGTCACCTTTTCACCATACCCTTGAAATAGCAGACCAATATATTCCACACTGTGCAATGCGGTTTGCAAATAAAAAAAAAGTAAAAGCAATGCCATAATTACACTGGACTAAATACTTATAAAATAAACTTCCCTAATTACACACATTTAGCAAATGAAGCAACTCTATCGGCCATTGGGTAAAAGGCAGGAAGCATTTAATACGTTTGCTGCTATACTTGCGCCATTTTGGCAACGTTATACGTCTATAAATCAGCGTAAATTAGAGCAAATAAATAAAAGGATATCCTACAGATATAAAAACTATTCTAAGCCATATCATTATTAGTAATTCAATTAAAATTTAGGAAATAGTAAAATTAAGAAGCACAAGAAGCTGTAGTAATAATAATAATAATAATAATAATAATAATAATAATAATAATAATAATAATAATAATAATAATAATGATAATAATAATAATAATAATAATAATAATAATAATAATAATAATAATAATAATAATAATAATAATAATAATAATAATAGTAATAATAATAATAATAATAATAATAATAATAATAATAATAATAATAATAATAATAATAATAATAATAATAATAAAATAATAATAGTAACAATAATAATAATAATAATAATAATAATAATAATGATAATAATAATAATAATAATAATACTAATGATAATAATAATAATAATAATAATAATAATAATAATAATAATAATAATAATAATAATAATAATAATAAAATAATAATAGTAATAATAATAATAATAATAATAATAATAATAATAATAATAATAATAATAATAATAATTATAATAATAATAAAATAATAATAGTAATAATAAAAATAATAATAATAATAATAATAATAATAATAATAAT
>JAXCGZ010010201.1:0-17500 GCA_037179515.1 Halocaridina rubra | reverse complement strand
TTCTATATCTGTAGTTGTTGATGGCGCGACATCTAGCCCTTTCTCTGTGTCCAGTGGTGTTCCACAGGGCTCTGTTCTTTCACCTACTCTCTTCCTTCTCTTCATCAATGATCTTCTACAGTCCCCATCTTCCTCTCTTCTTCATGCCTTTGCCGATGATTCTACCCTTCACTTTTCCTCTGCCTTTTCTTCACAACCTTCATCTGTTACTCGTAATCAATCTCGTATCACTCTTTCTTCTACTCTTAACTCCGATTTGCAGAGAGTATCTGAATGGGGCACTCAAAATTTAGTTAAATTCAATGCCTCCAAGACACAGTTTCTGGCTATCTCTTTATCTCCTTCTCCTCCTGATAACCCTATTGTCTTCGAAACTGATGAAATTTACCCTCTTAACTCTATCAATATATTAGGAATCCATATAGCCTCTAACTTGTCATGGAGGAATCACATAATCCAAATTTCTAAATCTTCATCCAAAAAATTGGGGGTTTTGTTTCGTTTTCGTTATTACTTTTCCTCATTGCAGTTACTTAAAATTTACAAAGGTCTTATCCGTCCCTGCTTAGAATACTGCTCACACATCTGGGGTGCTTCTTCCTTTACTTATCTTCTTGATAGGGTTCAATCTAAGGCAGTCAGACTCATTAATGATCCTTCTCTTACTTCTAACCTGGATTCTCTCTCTCTTCGCCGTAAGATATCTTCCCTTTCGCTTTTCTATCGCTACTACTTCCATCGCTGCTCTGATGAGTTGGCGAGTTGCATCCCTCCTCCACTGCCGAGGCCGCGTAACACTCGCCAAGCGGCCTCATCTCACAGGTACTGTGTGGAGATTTGTAGCTCGCGGATTGGTCGGTGCAGCGACTGCTTCTTCCCATCTACCTCCAGACTCTGGAACTCTCTTCCTCCTTCTGTCTTTCCTAATTCTTATGACCTTTCATCCTTCAAAAAGCAGATCTATCGTCATCTCAGAGCCTAGTCCTCCATATCTCTGGGTCCTCTTTACTTTGACTGTTTTTTCTGTCTGTCGTTTTCCTTTGTGTGACATTTCCTCATCTCTGCCTTGCCCTTAACTTTTTCTTTTCCTTCGTCTTGGTATTTTCTCGTGCCCGGGCCTTTGTTGATGAGGGCAGTTTCTGCCTATCCCGGTGTCACACTCTTAAAAAAAAAAGAAAAAAAAATATATATATATAATATATATATATATATATATATATATATATATATATATATATATATATATATATATATATATATATATATATATATATATATAATTTTTTTTACCCCGACCGGGACTTGAAGCTAAGACTTATAATTACTAAGTCAAGGCGCTACCAACTACACCACAGAAGGTTAAAAGGGATCAGACCTTATAGCTAATATCTGCTATACTTAGGAATGAACGCATTCTATCTGAATGCCACTATGATCATATTACAGATTCCCCAACCTCACTCGTGGTTTCGTTTTCGCATTTAATTCACCTCTCAATCTTATTCGGTACCAACAATAACCACATAAGCACATTACTTATGTGAAAACATGAATCTGTAGTATGAAAATAGTGGCATTCAGATAGAATACGTTCATTCCTAAGTATAGCAGATATAAGCTATAAGGTCTGATTCCTTTTAACCTTCTATGGTGTAGTTGGTAGCGCCTTGACTTAGAAATTATAAGTCCTAGGTTCAAGTCCCGGTCGGAGTAAAAAATTATTCATGTTTTCACATAAGTAATGTGCTTATCTGGATATATATATATATATATATATATATATATATATATATATATATATATATATATATATATATATATATATATATTAGACAGAGAGAAAGAGATAACAGATAGACAGATAGAACGGGAAGTCTCGGGACCGCCTCCTAAGACATTTTTATAATTTCTTTGACAAACCCTCAAGGCAATAAATAGAAGGTAGAGGCATATGGCACCTTGTCAACCCAGCAGCTTCAAGTAATACAACATTAGATGTTTGGGGTCAGTGGTAAAGCAAATCTTCCCAACAGTGAATAAGCGGCCTCATCTCACAGGTACTGTGTCGAGATTTGTAGCTCGCGGATTGGTCGGTGCAGCGACTGCTTCTTCCCATCTACCTCCAGACTCTGGAACTCTCTTCCTCCTTCTGTCTTTCCTAATTCTTATGACCTTTCATCCTTCAAAAAGCAGATCTATCGTCATCTCAGAGCCTAGTCCTCCATATCTCTGGGTCCTCTTTACTTTGACTGTTTTTTCTGTCTGTCGTTTTCCTTTGTGTGACATTACCTCATCTCTGCCTTGCCCTTAACTTTTTCTTTTCCTTCGTCTTGGTATTTTCTCGTGCCCGGGCCTTTGTCGATGAGGGCAGTTTCTGCCTGTCCCGGTGTCACACTCTTAAAAAAAAAAAAAAAAAAGTTGAGGGCAATGACTTGAGGGCAATGGTGTCCGTCCTACACCTATCGCACCTTATAACAAATAAATAGACAAATAAATCACGAACAAAATAAAAACGTCGGAATTATGATTTCTACGTCTTGTTTTTGCTTCATCTCCCGTTAGGCCGCTATCACACCAAAGTGGCACGTCGCACGTGGTATGCCACGTGGAACACCAGCTGTAAACGAACATCCGGAAATATATGAAACCTTTCACACAGAAGTGGCGTGGCACATAGAACGTGACTACCACTTGTGTATGAAAGGTTTCATATATTTCCGGATATTCGTTTTCAACTGGCGTGCCACGTGGTATGCCACGTACCACTGTGGTGTGCAAGCGGCTTTATATTAATGAATGTTGTGCAGTAGTTGCCATTAATGGGAGCATAAATTTAATATGCTGCTCCTTCCACGATAGCCAAGATGATATAAATTCTCATTAGGTGGTTGTGCAATAAAAGAAATTGCAATTTACCATGCTGCGTTATATATTGCATCTTCCCCCGATACCATCACAAACTCCTTCGCTTCATTTGCACTTACTCAAGCACTCCGTCTTCTATGATAGAAAGAAGAAGAAGAAGACGAAGAAGAAGAAGAAGGAAAGTGCAGAACAGAAGGTTATCATATATATATATATATATATATATATATATATATATATATATATATATATATATATATATATATATATATATATATATATATATATATATATATATATATATATATATATATTTGCAGATGAACTGACTCCCGTGCTTTGCCGTCATTTTAGCCTCATTCTCTCAAGCAGTGTCTATCCTTTATTTTGGAAGCATGCTCTTGCTCAACAAAACAATTCCTATGAATCTAAATAGCTTATCTCCAATCACCAGTTCGGCTTCCGCAAGGCAAGATCCACTGGTGACCTCCAGTCCTATCTTACTCACGTATTGTCAACTTCTCTGAGGAACTATGGGGAATACTTTGTCGTCGCCCTTGATATCTCTAAGACAAACGGCTCTCTTGGCCAAACTCCCAGCTTTTGGCTTCACCCCTTCTCTTTGTTTTCTGATGTCCAGTTTTCTTTACGACCGTTTTATATCTATGGTTGCTGACGGCGCAACATGTAACTAAGTCCCTGTTACCGGTGGTGATCCACACGACTCTGTTCTTTCACCTACTCTGTTCCTTCTCTTCATCAACGAATTTCTTCAGTCCCTATCCCCCTCTCTTCTCCACGCCTTTGCCGACGCTTCTACCCTTCACTTTTCCTCTGCCTTCTCTTCTCAACCCTCATCTGCTACTCGAAAATCAGTCTCGTATCACTCTTTCTTCTACACTCAACTCCAATTTACAGAGAGTATCTGAGTGAGGAACCCAGAATTTAGTTATATTTAGTGCCTCCAAGAGAGTTTCTAGCTATCTCTTAGGTTGCAGTCAAGCGTTGTATTCACTAAGTCAGCTAGAGATTCTGTTAATAAAGTTTTGGGAATCTCTTTTCAGATATGGTATCAAGACAGACTTAATTTGGAATACATTTCCACGCTCTAAACTTCTAAAGGATACATTTTATCACAGACAAAGTAAAAACTACGCATTCTGATAGCTTTAAATTCTTTTTAGTTATTTTTATGTGTTGTGGTAATTAATCCCCATGAATGAGGGGGGGGGGACACAGACGGTAGGAGTTGGGAGATTAAGGCTGGATGCTTCCAGTGACGGGGATGGAACTCGTGTTGTCAGACTAATCACTTCCAGACATGCGAGCTCTATCAGTGAGTTGCCGTGACTGACAACTAAAATTCTGTATCTGTTAATATTACTAATCAAACTGAAAGAAATATCTATAATTTTATTCAATTCTTTTGCTTCTTGTTTGGAGGAATTAGCATTACGTCCAAGGATATTAATTCAGTCATGGAATTATTGTTTGTTAACTGTGTTGACTCTAAACGTACATTAGCGAAGGGTTATATCTGTATGAATGAACTTGCTAAAGGCTACCTTAACACGAAAAGGTTCAGAACAGCTGATATATATTATATTTTCTTTATTTACTTTAATATATAAATATAATTTCTCAACTTGAATGCTATTCTTATATAAGAACAACTTAGAATGAAATAAAAGCAATTTCCTTCCATATGTTCGGTCTCTGGAGTGACTAAGCTTTCAGTTAGAAGTCTATGCGACGAATGAGATCTCAGGGGTCCCCCTATGGGTCCTCCATGACCCATTCTACCCATCCGTGGGTGGAGAATCTAAAATATATAATCAGGGGCCCCACCTTCGGGCCACAAGGGAAGGTTCGCTCACCCTCAAGGGAGAACATCAAGGAAGGGGCTATTGCTAAACGCATAATTATTCAATCCAAAAAGATGAGAAAAAAGGTAAGAATATGGATACTACAAAAGGAATTTAAGTTTTCTGTCGGTTATTAAAGTGACACATTAACGAGATTTATCATTTTCTTAAGTGACAAGATGTTAAGCTATTTAGTCCAAAATAGGTTCGTTACAGATATCCACCCAGAGGTGGACGGGTCATGGTGGACCCGTAGGTGAGAGTTCTTGACCTTGGGGTCAGGTCTGATCTGCAAATAGAGAGAAAACCTTCAAAACTTAAAGGAAGAGGAGAGATTGGATAGAAGAGTCGTGGAGAAGGGAGAGATGATGGTGTCACGTGCACGCTTTTAACCCCTCAGGGGACGACCGGGAAGGTGACGGGAAAGAGTGGGAGTGGTACAGATAACTAAAATATAATATAAAATGGAAAAATAAATGGATTAACTAAATCTTAATAGGTCACTCATTTATCTATTACTTAACAGAATACTGCATCAACAATACAGACCCTGCATGTAGTAAAAGTCAGCTAAAAGCGATAGGGAAGTGATGAGCTGGTAAAAGTATCTTCCCTTAAGATGCTTTTCTTTCATAAAGCAGTTTTAATATATTTTTTCCTTATTTGGATCTAAAACATTACATGGGGACATGTGCCAACCGGCACTCTCAGATCTGCTTAAAGTTCATTATTACACTCTTGCTCATAAAAATTTCATATATACAATAAAATGGATTTATTTTTGGCTTTAGCAAAGAGTATGCACAAATAACAATGATGTAATTAGTATCATTAGCCTCATATGTGCATTTAAAGAATCATAAACCACAAAGATATAAATGTATTTACATTTGGTGTTGGATATACTCTTAAAAGCCTGTTTTACCTCACGGACTCCCTTTTCTACCAAGGGCTAGGACGGTTGCCTTCTTGCGAAGGACTTGTTTTGGCAGATGTAATCGTTACCCTGAGTGCATGCCCTTGCTAAACTCAGACCGTGGCGGGGTGCGAACCCTCGACCTGACACCTCAGACGCAGACACTACCGCTTTGCCACGGTAACTTCTTAAAATACAAGGATTATATATTGCACAATATTGAGTGTAGCATTTGTAAATCACAGGAAACACCTACCTGCATACATCCCCATGTACAATCACTGGTTTAACATAAAATCAACTGAATGCCAAAAGGTTATTACGCTTAAAGTCTTACTGCAGAAATAGGTAATGAGCAAAAGATTAAAAAATAAAGAAAAAGGCTGGAAATAATACGTGAATGGGTATATTAATAAGTGAATAAAGTAGTGAGTGTACGAATAAAAAAAGAGAATGAAAAAATAGGTAATTTATTATTTATAAGAAAAAATAAATAAATGAATAAATAAATTGTTATAAAGCATAAGCAGATAAATGAATAGGCAGCATAGAAATATAATAATAAATTAATGAATAGTAAGCACATGGCCAAATAGGCAAAGAAACTAATGGCATGAATAACTAATGAGGAAATAGCTGAGTAAGTAAACAGAAGGACTATGCAGCTTGTGTAAATATACAAATAAGAATTCTTTTCAGACCGTTTCTCTGATTCAAATGGGAGAGAGAGAGAGAGAGAGAGAGAGAGAGAGAGAGAGAGAGAGAGAGAGAGAGAGAGAGAGAGAGAGAGAGATGCATGGCCACAGGCACTCCCAGACCTGCTCAAAAGGTAATTATTACATTCCCTTACAGATATTACATATCTAAAATTTTAATAGACACAAAGTAGTAAATGTTTTAACATCTTTAGTGATGGGTATATGCTTAATATTGGGAATAAATTGTCAGGATCACAAAAATATTTTAACATTTCAAAATAACACAGTCCAGAAGGTCTGATGTCCTGTAACTTGACACATTCTTTAATATAATGTATTAAAGTACTGCTCCATTTTCGGCCACATTTGGAGTATTCTGGGTGTATTGTTCCTGTTTTTTCATTGGTCACTTCCCACACATGTCTGTATCAGTTTTTGTAAGGAATGAGAATGGCAAAGGGTGATTAAGCCATGCTGCTTCGTGCGTTTTCATTCAGTTGTGGTCAATATAGCAGCTTCAGTGGAATATAGGGTCAAGATTAATATGCATACATATGTGTGTGCGTGCGCTCGCGTGTATGGATATTTGAGAGAGAGAGAGAGAGAGAGAGAGAGAGAGGAGAGAGAGGAGAGAGAGAGAGAGAGAGAGAGAGAGAGAGAGAGAGAGAGAGAGAGAGAGCAACTAAAATTAGTTAGAGCAGAGACAAGCAAGACCTCCTAGCGTAATAAATAACTGAGTTAAGAGGGTGCAGAGAGCGGTGTCTGTGACTGCCTTATGAAGTCTATTTGTACTGCACTGTACACGGTGCCCTCGCTGATTTACACACATCTGTCCTTATGAAGAGAGGTAATTAGTACTCTTAGAGATTCACATCCTCTGAATAAGCTTCGGTTTATATCATGTCTCTATGTTATATTTATATCATATCTGTATACTTTATAAATTCCGGTTTTACGTCACGGAATCCCTTTTCTACCAAGGGCTAGGACGGTTGCCCTCTTGAGAAGGACTTGTTTTGGTAGTTGTAATCGTTACCCTGAGTGCATGCCCTTGCTAACCTCAGACCGTGACGGGGCGCGAATCCTCGACCTGATGCCTCAGAGTCGCGGACGCTACCGCTTGAGCCACGGTGACTATATCTGTATACTTTATAAGTTCAATAAAACGTTATTATTATTATTATTATTATTATTAATATTATTATTATTATTGTAGATCATAATTACCATGCCTATCACGCCTATTCATATGAATAAAAAAAATATCTCACTATGGCAATTAAAATCATGAACTATAGACGTATTTAATTCTCAGTATCATATAGCTTTGCTCTCTCTCTCTCTGAACTTAAAGTATACCTTAATACAGCGACAGAGAATGCAAGTAATTAAAAAAATTCTACGGCAGTCTTTCTCTTTGAATATGTTTTAATTTTCCTCTTTCTTTAGCAATATATTCTTTTTATATCCAAAAATGGTTATTTACTAAGTATGCACATCATAACTGTTACGCCACTTTCTCACTACAGTGGCACGTCGCACGTGACATGCCACGTGAGATGCCAGTTGAAAACGAACATCCGGAAATATATGAAACCTTTCACACAGATGTGGCGTGACACGTCCCATGTCCATACAGTAATGGACGTCTCGAAAAAATATTTATTTTTAATAATCGAATGTGCTTAATTCAGAGAAAAATTTATTTCTCTCAATATAATACAGTCATAACTCCCCTTAATAAAGGAAGTGGTCAAGTAAGAGCAAATTTAGTTGACTTTTATGACACGCAGGGGAACACGGATGAGGTATCTTTGTTCCCCCCTCAAGGGGAGTTTTTATGTGAGCAAACGTGATGAAATTTTGACTTATTTGCTAACAAACTAACATGTAAAATAACAAATAAAAAAATATCAGCAGAATTTATTTTAAATTGATTAAAAAGTTTATAAGATAAACAAAAATAAATAAATTAATTTTTCGTCAATTTCTAAACTAATGGATAAAGGTAGCACAAAAGGTAAGAATAACCTCAACGCCGTTGATGAATCGCTTCTCCGTCTCTTACTTACGAATATTTACATAGGCGCCCCAATCATGCTCATTTAACAACTGATTCGTGCCTGGAATATCACTTTGTACTTAACTTCCCTTTAGTAAATCCGACATACGAATTCCTACACTGAGACGGTAATGTACAGATTGTTGTTGTGTTATTGTTCCGGTTTTACGTCACGGACCCCCATTTCTACCAAGGACTAGGACGGTTATTTTCTTGCGAAGGACTTGTTTTGGCAGATGTAATCGTTACCCTGAGTGAATGCCCTTGCTAACTTCAGACCGTGACGGAGCGCGAACCCTCGACCTGACTCCTCAAAGTCGCGGACGCTACCTCTTGAGCCATGGTAATGTACAGATATCGCATAATTATCTGTCTATCGGAGCTACTTTGACAGAAGCACGGACATCCTCTAAGTGAAAAACTACAAACATCTACTTGTAAATAAATCATTAATAAATAAGAGTATATTCATATTATATCATAAATAATGGTATAAGATCTCTTTCTCTCTCTTTATATATATATATATATATATATATATATATATATATATATATATATATATATATATATATATATATATATATATATATATATATATATATATATATACATATATATATATATATATATATATATATATATATATATATATATATATATATATATATATATATATATATATATATATATATATATATATATATAATGAATACTTTCTCCGTGTTCCTCTGCATGTCGCAAAAGTCGATTTAATGGGGATGAGTGAGGGTACTGGGAATTCCCTCCTCTGTATTTTATTCCAGCAAGGAGTCAAGATATTTTGCTTCGACTTAGCTATCCCCTTATTAGGGGGAATACGGAACTGTATACATACATACATACAAGCATACATAGACCCATACGTACATATATACATACATAAATATATACATACACACACATCTGTGTATATATATATATATATATATATATATATATATATATATATATATATATATATATATATATATTCAGTAAAACCATATTAACATTCATATTAACCATGAAAACCTTGTTTTTTCAAAAACAGAGTAATCGAATCGCGTCACAAGCCACATATTAGTGCCACGATACCGACTGAGCTATTACAGCAGATAAATAATATGCACATCATAACTCAGCCAGATCAAACAAGCACTTTCCCGTTGGTCATTATATCCGCTCACCCCCCCCCCCCACACACACACGCAAGCACGCATGCACGCACGCACACACACACATGCACAGACACACACATATATATAAACGTGCTTTAATACTACAATACTACAAACCAAACGAGTTATTTATAGTAAACAGCTTTTGGCACTGCTTAAGAGGAAATTTATTTCATTCATTAAGGGTGCCCAGAATTCTTCTTCATCTGGGTATGCTATGTATTGAGAGAGAGAGAGAGAGAGAGAGAGAGAGAGAGAGAGAGAGAGAGAGAGAGAGAGAGAGAGAGAGAGAGAGAGAGAGAGAGAGAGAGAGAGAGAGAGAGAGAGAGAGAGAGAGAGAGAGAGAGAGAGAGAATAGGCAGTCATAGTACTAATCTAAACATATCGAAAATAATATCATCATCAATAATAACAACAGTAATAAAAAATAATAATATTCATAATAATAATAATAATAATAATAATATTAATAATAATAATAGTAATAATAATAATAATAATAATAATCATAATAATAATAAAATACCAACAATAATACAAATAATAATATTCATAATAATAATCATAGCAATAACAATAATAATAATAATAATAATAATAATAATAATAATAATAATAATAATATCAAGAAACTTTTAGGGTAAAAATAAATTGAGGTATAAAGTCTCTCATTATCTATCTATTCCCCTTATCTATATGGTTAAGTTGCTGAGATTCTTCAACACGTAAAAGTCACGGCGAGTTTTAGACCTCTTAAGCCATGGGACCTTTGGACGTGTCACGTCTATTCTGATATTATTCAAATTAAGTCATTTAGTTCCTCACAATACAAGTCTAAATTAATTCTAATTTTTGTTTTATTTTTTACTGATGAAAATGTCTTTATTGAAAGTGTTTCTTATCGTTTATATTTCACTCCGTTTTTTTTTTATTATTCCTATTAATGCTTTTTTTTTCTCTCTCTGATGTGCATTCCATCACTGGTTCCTATCTACGACATGCTAGTGTGATTATTGTTGAATCTCCAGATCAGGTAATCTCCCAAAGTACCATAACGTATAATGTTACATAAGTTTCTTGACTTCATCTAAATTAACAGCACTGGATTTCCTTTCTTCCATACTATCTCACAGCTTCCTCCTTCTACACAGTCTATCTTGCTCCTACTCCAGCATTTGTGGTTATTCCTTCGAATAAATCTTGAGGCTAACATATGCAAATATGTACTTGTTCACTCTTTTTATTTTACCTTCTCAATTCTAGTTGCTCAGTGCAACAATCACGCTTCGATTTCTATCATTACACTATCCATATGCAGTGTAACAAACCATGGTGACAGAACACACCCTTGACTCACTCCTACCTTTACTGCATACTATTTATTCTCTCAAATGGTTCTTAACTCATACCCAATGTGTATACGAAAGTAGATAATTACTCGGGAAGTGGGTATGAGCTTGCAGGATTTGCAACCAGTGACGCAAGTTTCGTTTTCTTGATGGTCAATACACACACACACTCACACGCATATATTTGAGATGCTGGGTTCTATCCAAAGGAGGAACTGAGACTCCTCAGCCTCCCAGACTTCATTCTCTTTCTCTCTTACTCTATATTTTTCTTTTCTTCTCTTGGGCCGGGGGACAAGCATACAGCCAACGCATTTCCATGGCTGCGTAAAAGTCGACTAAAGGTGGTGGGGTAAGGGAACTGAGAACCCTCCTCCTGTAAAGAGCTGAAACATGTGGAGAAGTTTTGATTGAAAATTTCTACCTGAATTCTCAGACTAGGTCTCTGAATGTGCGTGGTAGTGGGACGTGTGAGAAAAAAAAAGGAGGGGGCTAGAGGATATTTGTGAGATGAAAGATGCACTGTATAAAGCAAAGGTGAATGAGTGAGAGCTTTGACTCGGCAACCCCCTTTTAGAGGGTATTGAAACCTTTGTATATACCAGGTTGATATACACATCTAAAACACCCAAAAGTAATTTGCAATTAAACGATGTCTACAGAGCCAGTTTTACGTCACACACTCCCTTTCCTACCAAGGACTAAGACGGTTGCCTTCTTGCGAAGGACTTGTTTTGGCAGATGTAATCGCTACACTGAGTGCATGCCCTTGCTAACCTCAGACCATGGCGGAGCGCGAACACCCGACCTGTCACATCAGAGTCGCGGACGCTACCGCTTTGCCACGGTGACTAAAAGATGTCTACAATGCAATTTATCTAAATTACGAGAATATGTACTCAAACTGCAAATGAAATGAAAAACAAATTCCACATGGATTTTACCTCAGGATTTTAAGTTCACTGCAAGCGACTTGGCCGGTATATATTGGTACTTAACGTAAGGCAAAAAGAGGAGGAACACACACTCTCTCTTCTCTCTCTCTCTCTCTCTCTCTCTCTCTCTCTCTCTCTCTCTCTTTCACCCTCTTCCAGAGAGAGTAATTAGTCAATAACGAAAAACAAATAGGAGAAAAGAGACTCTCTCTATCTCTCTCCCTCCCTTTTCCATAGAGACTAATTGGTCAATAACGAAAAACAAATAGGAGAAAAGAGACAGTCTCTCTCTCTCTCTCTCTGTCTGTCTGTCTGTCTGTCTGTCTGTCTGTCTGTCTCTCTCTCTCTCTCTCTCTCTCTCTCTCTCTCTCTCTCTCTCTCTCTCTCTCTCTCTCAGCCAACACACTCCTTTGAGAACTGCAATAGCACGTCAAAAAATGAGGAGCCGCTTTGCAAAGGTTGGGAGGTGAGCAGTTTGCGTGTCACACTATTAGCTTTGCTTAGATTTATGGCAACGATTAAGGGTAATTAAAAAGAAGTGGATGTCTCGCGTCACTGTCTTGCCTCTTCTCCAATCTCTCCCGCAGACAAAATACATGAATAAAATGAAACCCAGGTAGATTTTTCATGGTTACTGAAAATTCAATATTGCTCCAAGAATATCAGAATAATTATATTCTGTTTGGAATAAGTGAAAGATTATTAAATGCGGTGAAGAGTTTTTACATGAATAGTAGAGCATAAGTGAGAGTTGGGAATAGTATGAGTGACTGGTTTGAGGTGAATGTTGGGTTACGTTAAGGTTGTGTAATGTCGTCATGGTTGTTTAATGTGTATATGGATGGAGGGGTAAGGGAAGTGAAAGAGTATTAGACAGAGGCTTGGAACTAGTGGGTGAGGATGGAAGATTGTGGAAATTGAGTCAGTTCCTATTTGCGGATGATACTGTACTGGTGGCTGATACTAAAAATAAATTGAATCATTTGGTGACTAAGTTTATTAGTGTGTGTGAAAGAAGGAAGTTGCGGATGAACATGGGTAAAAGTGAAGTCATGAGATGCACCAGGAGTGCCAATGTTGGTAGATTGAATGTAGGAGTGAATGGGGAGTTGCTTGAAGAAGTTGAGAGTTTTATGTATCTAGGGTCGCAGGTATCAAGGCGTGGGTGAGTGGATGTAGAGGTAAATCACAGAGTGAAAGAAGCAAGTAAATATCTAGGTGGGTTGAAAAGTGTAATGAGAAATAGATATAAGGGAATGAATGCAAAGAAAAGGATATATGAAGGTGTGATTGTGCCGACAGCATTGTATGGAATAGAGACTTGGAATGCAAGAGAGGATGAAAGGAATAAGTTGAGTGTAATGGAGATGTGGTATTTGAGAGGTATGATTGGTGCATCTAGAATAGATAAAGTAGGAAATGAGGATGTCAGGCAGAGAGCGGGTGTTGGAATGAAGCTGTCCGATAGGTTAGATCAGAGTGTGTTGAAATGGTTAGGACACATGGAAAGGAGAGTGATGAACGAATAGTGAAGTGTGTGGCGTGAAGAAGTGATCGAATTTAGGTCAAGAGGGAGACCTAGAATGATGAATAAAGCACTGAATCCACGTGGAATGTCAGTGGAACAGGGAAGAGTGCGTGCAAGAGATAGAAATGAGTGGAGGAAGATTGTGCATATTTGACACGGCCCAAAGGGATTTCTCGCACCTGCTAGCTCAGTGAACTGTGGTGGACTGGTGTGAAGGGAGCTGCCATGTGACGAAGCGGTGGGGGGTAAACCAGCTGCGGCTGTCGGGACTCATTGTAGAATATCCTTTATCCCCAAGGAGCTGAGAGGAGTGGTTGGTGTGTGTGTGAATCGAGATGAATGCGCATTTCTTTGCTCGGCCATCCCCCTTACAAGGGGGAATGAGGCATATGTATATGCATGTATGCATATTTATACATTAATATATATATATATATATATATATATATATATATATATATATATATATATATATATAATATATATATATATATATATAATATATATATATATATATATATATATATATATATATATATTCCAAGGAAATTTTATTTTATAAGAATTATGATACTTCAAAGGGATGAACTACTTTCCAGGTTAAAAATAAAATTCTAACTTATGCAGTCATTATAATTATTATTATTATTATTATTATTATTATTATTATTATTATTATTATTCTTAGGTTCGGTGTCGTTGAGAAATCTATTACAATGAAAGCAATATAATGACTTATATAATTGCTATACTTCACACACCAAAAATAAGCTATAGTCGAAAACATTATTTTTCAGCTATCAAATGTGAAAGGCCAAAATTCTTTTGTAAGGGAAGTCAAGTGTAAGCAAACACCCTTTCTAGGGTTCCGGTTGGAGTCTTCCTACCAGAAGCCTCTTGTATACATTCATATGTGCGGGAGGAATACACTAAAACAGTTATTTCAGTCCCCTCACTCCGCCCACTTAGCCGACTTTGACGTTACGCAGGGGAATTAGGAGGTGGTATTCTTGTCTTACTGTCCAAGGAGATACTACGAAGAAACGGCTGCGTAAGAGAGAAAGTGGGAATGGTATATGGGAGACAGAGAAATCTCTATTTCTCATATAACTACAGTCCTGAATGGCTATACGAATAATTCTATTGTGTGTGTGTGTGTGTGTGTGTGTGTGTGTGTGTGTGTGTGTGTGTGTGTGTGTGTTCATATAAGAGTCATATTTTCCCTTATGAGAAGGGTGGCTGAGTCAAAGCAAAATATCTTGACTCTCTGCGGGATGAAAACACACATGAGGGACTTCCCAGTCCCCTTCCTCCGCCCCAATTGGTCATACTTTCAACAAAGGCGAAAGAACAACACCGTGGTGCGTGGGCTAAAGTCAAAATCTTCTTAACGCCAACAAACCCCTTGTTCTGGCATGATATATTTATTGCAAGATTATCCAAAACGAGTTCTTAAAACGAGATAAATATGCAAATGAAGTAAGCCTCGAAGGCCTAATGAAGCTCTCTCGACGTAATTCTTCTCTCTATTTCTTTCTTTTTATTTTTATTTTAAACCAGTTTTCACCAGGTTGTAAAACAAGGACTGAACATGAATTTATCGACAGCTGATGACGCTCTTGCGAAAATCCAGAAAAATGAGTCTATAAAACCAAACGCGAGAGAGAGAGAGAGAGAGAGAGAGAGAGAGAGAGAGAGAGAGAGAGAGAGAGCGAGAGAGAGAGAGAGAGAGAGAGAGAGAGAGAGAGAGAGAGAGAGAGAGGAGAGCCCTGGACTGATAATTTCAAGCAAGAAAACCAGAGAGAGAGAGAGAGAGAGAGAGAGAGAGAGAGAGAGAGGGATTCTCCCCCTCTCTCATTTTGTGCTGAGCTCACAGAAGTACAAGAAGTATCTTCGTGTCAAATCTAATACATTATCCACGTCTATCATTAAGATCAGGACCAGTGAACAGCGAAAGGATTACATTGCAACGTGAAGGAAGAGCCAAGGAGGGCTCATCTCACCTGCCAGTGTGAAGGATGAGGATATCACACAGGTAATCACCACGTAATTGGGATGTCCTCAGGTGTAGTTACACCTTGACACTTACACCTGGCCATGACGACTCCAATTCCATGTCCCCCAGATACCTCTCCCCTCCCCCTCTCGGTATGAAAGCAAATCAAAATTTAATTTTTTTTCTTTTTTTGTTATAAATTTTCATTTTGATTCTGATCTAAAGTGTGAGGACTTTCTTTGATATCCTAAACTACTTACACTTTGTGTAATACTTTGGGTAATATAACTGTTCATTACTCATGCTTGTTCTATAACTTAATATATGGGTTATATATTTTATTTAGTAACTGAGTTACGATGTGGAGCCAGATATGCTACTTGGTACTCTAATAAAACGTTCTAGTTGGTAATTTAATAAAACGTTCTATTTGGTAGTCTAATTAAACTTTCTATTTGGTAATTCAATAACACGTTCTATTTGGTAGTCTAATAAAACGTTCTATCTGATACTCTAATAAAACGTTCTATTTGGTACTCTGATGAAACGTTCTTTTTGGTACTGTAATAAAACGTTCTATTTGGTACTCTAATAAAACGTTCTATCTGATACTCTAACGAAACGTTCTATTTGGCACTCTAAACAAAACGTTCTATTTCGTACTCTAATATAGCGTTCTTTTTGGTACTGTAATGAAACGTTCTATTTGGTACTCTAATAAAACGTTCTATCTGATACTCTAATAAGACTTTTTTTGGCACTCTAAATAAAACGTTCTATTTGGTACTCTAATAAAACGTTTAAAACGTTCTATTTGGTAGTCTGATAAAACGTTCTATTTGGTAATCTACTAAAACATTATATTTCGTGGCCTAATAAAACGTTCTATTTGGTTGTCTAATAAAACGTTCTATTTGGTACTCTAATAAAACAATTTATTTGGTACTCTAAGAAAGTTACTCTAATAAAACATTCTATTTGGTACTCTAAAAAAACGTTCTATTTGGTACAGATTTATATATTTAATCACATTACATTTATTTTATATGGTGCCTGAGTTGGATATTCCATAATATACTTGACTCATATTTTATGAGGTATTCGAGTTACAGAGTTTCATATTATACGAATTAAGTTTTCTGTTAAGTGATTTTGGCATTATATTTGATACCTTTTTTTTAATGTGACACCGGGACAGGCAGAAACTTCCCTCATCAATAAAGGCCCGGGCACGAGAAAATACCAAGACGAAGGAAAAGAAAAAGGTTAAGGACAAGGCAGAGATGAGGTAATGTCAAACAAAGGAAAACGACAGACAGAAAAAAAAAAACAGTCAAAGTACAGAGGACCCAGAGATATGGAGGACCTGTGCTACATATTCCATGAAACACTCATGATAGAAATCTTTTTGGATTTTTGTTCACATAAGCACTGTATATATCCATGAGCGCGATATTTTATTTGATATGAATTGAACACATCACCTGATGCATGTGTGTGGTAGTTTATTTGCTGTACGAGTAATAGGTACTGCATGGCACTTGTGAAATTTAAATCACTTAGAGACTTCACTTAGGATATTAGCATTTGAAATAGAATATATATTTGGTGTTTAAAAGGGATACTGTTTAGTACTAGATTTGATATTAAACGACTCTGAAGCGTCAGGTCGAGGGTTCGCGCCTTGTCATGGTCTGAGGTTAGCAAGGGCATGCACTCAGGGTAACGATTACATCTGCCAAAACAAGTCCTTCGCAAGAAGGCAACCGTCCTATCCCTTGGTAGAAAAGGGAGTCTGTGACGCAAAACTAGATTTGATATTAAAATTATTTTTTCGGATTATTGCACACTTAAATCTTAAAAAGAGAGAGAGAGAGAGAGAGAGAGAGAGAGAGAGAGAGAGAGAGAGAGAGAGAGAGAGAGAGAGGAGAGAGAGAGAGAGAGAGAGAGAGAGAGAGAGAGAGAGAGTCAAAGTCAAAGTCAAAAACTTTATTCCATCAAAAATGGCTATTACATGATAATTAATCTAATTACAAATTACAGATGTAAAATGTCAAAATGAAACAAATGAAATTTGCAAAGCACAT
>JAXCGZ010010200.1:0-37500 GCA_037179515.1 Halocaridina rubra | reverse complement strand
TGTATTATCAGCCATCGAAGCTGCATACTTAATTTTGTCATGTGTGACATCCGCGTAGAAACATCAGTTGGAGTCTTGTTTTATGTTAATCCCAGTACAAATTCATTTATGGAGATTCATCCAATTTTACCACAAATTTCTGTACTTTATATTAATTTATTGTTATATATCTTTCTCTTCGTCTTAAAGCAATGGCAAAGTGTCCAAAAGACTTTATAGCCGCTTCCATTCACCTTCCTCAACTTATACTTTCACCTAGAGCTTTATAGCTAAGTTAATAATTTCATTAATTTTTGCTTATTAATGAAAAGAAAAATAAAATTGTGAATTGATGATTTTAGCCATGTAAAGTACCTATTATATTGTTAAATATCCTGAAGGCGTAATGAAATTCAGTACTCAAGATCTATTTCTGCATTCACACGTTCGCTTAAAATATAATGACTGAAGGGTCGTTTGGACTTGATTAGGACTGGTCAGGACACCTCGATGTTAAGTCTTCCTTCAGTTACGGATCTTATTCTGTGCTCCATCAACACCGTATATTGTGGCGTATTCGTTACACGTCTCTCATTATCCTTTCACTTCTTACAATCCCCATCTCTGTTTCTCTTTGATTTGTTTTCTTCGTGGCCCATCCCAGTGTCAAACTCGTACAAATATTATTAATCTGATTAGGTGCAGAGAATCGGGAAACTGCAAAGGACTCTTGATAAACTACAAATTGGAGAGTTGCTTCAGTTTCGACAGAGACTCGTCGTCAGTAGGTGTACAGCTTCAGCCATCAGAGGAACCTGTCAGCTACTTCGAGAAGATCTGCATTAATGGTGAGTAGTGTGTGCTCTTCGAATAGTGCTGTGTCTGTCTGAATTCGTAGTAACTTATTTTTTTTATAATATACTATTTAAACTGTGCATGGACCCAGACGGCTTGTCACTTGCAATCAGTTTTAAGAATTCTATTAAAATGTTTAATCTCCGTAACGTGACTCTGTTATTTATGCCTTAAATTATCTGGATCACACACAGGCAACCAAAAATAATTTTTTTTTCAAACACAGTATAAGTAATATTTTGTTATTGGTTTCATATAAAACACCATAAAGTACTTCACCTGGAAAACTTACAGGCATATATTAATATAGAATGCTGTATTCATGTTCCATCTTATCACTGATTAACAGAAATAAGTGAAAAATATTCGTGTGAAAAGCCAGTTTCTGATTTCTTGTTCTGACTTCTTATTCTCATTTTTAGCTCCTCAGTGTGGAAAGGGATGGATCCTGGAGAGAGTGGTAGGATTTGAGATCGAAGGATATGATGACATCGTCCTTAGTGATGTTCCTAGCAGGATTAAATGTGCCGAAATGTGTCTTAGGGAAAGAGGCCTCATGTGCAGGAGTGCAGAATATCACATGAGGTGAGAATGCAATTCTGTCAGTATTTTTCAACTAGTATACTACCCTTGGCATATTAAAAAAATATAAATAAAGGTGCTCTTTCATTTTAGTGTAGTCATTGAAGCACGATCAGTCATTCTGGTAAACACTGTATAAGCCATTCATTTTCTTCATGAGAATACTTCGAGTATAAAAACAAACAGATTAGCTCTAGGGTCAAACATTTGTCTTAATTTTCATGTGCTCTACTCAGGGATAAACAGTTTATATAACTGAATATTATAATTCAGGGTGCCATGTCAGTGAATCCTGATCCTTATGGTCTTTTGCGGTTTCTCTGTGATAATTTTATGTCAAGAAATGAAGTAATGTATTAAGTACATTTTTATTATTACTTGTGCCCTGGAAAAGAGGACAGGTACTGTTTTGAATTATTGTGTAGCAGTTAATATGTGGGGACCGCAGTAGCATAGTAGTTAGAGTACTTGACTCGGGAGGTGACATACTCGTGATCAAGCTCCTCTAGGGGTGTTTGGAATAGCATCTAGCCAACATGCACCAATCTGTCTCTTTCTGCCCCCATAACAGGGGACTAATAGCGACATAAAACGTAATTTGTTTATATATTTAATGATGTATGCGAATTAATAGCTTATTCAGCACCTTTGAGTACTGAATGTGCTGTTATATATACTTGGTTTACACAGTAATGAGGCATGATTATTACAGAGACGGAGTTTGTAAGCTGAGTAGACAAGACCGCCGTACACAGCCCTTAAGCTTTCGGCCTGCCTCAAATTTCGTGCATTATATAGAAAATCAGTGTGCTGAAGGTGAGCTTGTTAAGAATTATTTTTACCTTTAAATCTGCTGTAGTCATTGAAAGAAAGCCTGAAGTGTTATAATTATTTTTACCTTTATATCTGTTTTGTAGTCATTGCAAAAAAGCTTGAATTGTTATACAGTACAGTACTAGGTATAATTTTTACTGTAAGTGTTACATTGCACATCGAGAGAACATTGATACTTTCCATATAAAAACCAAGATCAGTCTAAGTGCTCGGAGTGAATGCCATGATTGACTTAATCCCAACAGATATGTAAAACTAATATACAATGATCACTTATTTTGGCTAATCATCTTTCTGTATTTTCCCAAAATTTCCTTCACCAAGCTAGTCATATTTTGAAGGCATCTAGTATTAATAATAAATAATATTACTTGCCTCTTCGTGTGTTAGATTCTGTCTTGTTACTTTGGATATTTATTTTATAAATTTATCTATATTTATCAGTTCCCAGCAATCAGAAGTGTGACTTTGAAGAGTTCCTTGAACAGGACTTGGGCCATGGAGACCTTCAGATCGCAGTTGCTTCTAAAGATCAGGTAATTATTGTGTTTTACATGCAAGAGTTAATCCTACTTGATTTCTGTTAATATAAGAACTGGAGAATTGGCATTTTCTTAACTTATGGTAAGAGCTACTCTTTGGAATTACACTATGTGAGGCTCTATCTTTGCAAAACTGTTTTCTGTTTCACGGTATAATAGTTTTCTTATACTGTACTGTAACTATATACTGCTAGAAAAATATACATGCTTTGATGTTTAGTATCTGAGCAAAATGTAATTTTTCTCTGCAGAGTTATTTATTTTGTTGCAAGTACTTTTATGTTCTTGTACTTATCAATGAGATTCTGCTCGCAAAAAATGATTGCCAGTCATACACTGAACATTTGCAGTTATGCAGAGTTATTTCTTTCAATTAATTTTTACATAATTCCAATAACTTTTGACATTGTTTATTTACCATACAGAGAACAAACCATAATGGTGAAATATAAATGTTACATTTGCAGTGTCATGAAGCGTGTGAGAGTGAAGAGTCTTTTAACTGCCGGTCATTTACATGGTTTGAAAGAGCAGGAATATGTCGGCTTTCTGGTGATGACCTGACCTCGGCTGGCCTCTCATCTGTGACCCCACTGCCAGATGCAGCTTTTTATCAACGAGCTCCTTGTATAGACCGTTAGTATATGTATATTTCAAATTTTACAATTCTGATATCAATGTACAGTATGTAACTGATGCATGGTAGGAGAAGGTCTGTAAAATTTACAAATTAATTACTTAAGACCCGTAGCTAGCTAGCTGTGAACCCTTCGAAAAAAAAACCCAACAACAATGAATTATGGAAAACAAGAATTGTTCTTTGTTTTCACTTTTACAAGTGATAGCCTGGTGCTCGTAAGCATGTGCATAATTGCTTTGAATCATGATATATAAATTACAACTTTGGATACTTATTGTGTCAGTATTGCATTTAACTATCTTTAAGGAATCTTAACTTGAGTGCTAGTGAAAAAGTAGGAAAATTTTATTTATAATTTTGTTATTGTAAATTGCATTATAGATGTAAACTTTACCTCATCCTTTAAAGGTGTGTTTATATTATATCTGAAATGTATGCATATCACACTGATGCACTAATAGAGTATTTAGTAGCAAATGCAAGTTCCTAAAAGTTTACCTTATGAAGAAAATTACTTTTCCATATTTAGAGTGTTGTTGGAGCTTGGGAATTAAGTTTTCATGCCCTTCCAAACATCCTGCCAAGTTGAGCACTCTACCGGATACATTACAACGGCCCCTCTAACCAATGTTCTATAATGTAAAAAATACTACATTAGGTAGCAAGGTCAGTACTAAGTTGAATATTCTACCCTCAGTGGAGCTGTCCTGTAGTACAGATGGAATGGCTATAAATCTCAACACTGTGGAACCCTTCAAAGGTCGTCTCTTCTCTCGTGATTTTCCTACTGCCTGTCAGTCTTTGGATCAAGGGAAAACTGAAACCGCTCTCTTTATCAAGGTAAGTTTAAGGCAAAAGGAATATATACAGTTGACTAACCTATATCTCTCTAGATTCTACAGTACATCAGATTTGATCATTTACCTTTATAAAGTATACATTTTTTTGTGGTCAAAGTAATATGCTTTATCAATTCTTATTTTTACAACACTGTCTTTTTAAAACTTATTTCTTGAAATGTCATTTTCTCGTATATCAGTGGTGGCTGTTGTATTAAAACTTCTACTAATGCGGTACAACACGTAGCAGTAAAGTATAAACTATCATAAAAGTCGATCTGAGGATGGAAAAGTGCAATTTTCCGAGTCTCCAAGTAGTCCATAGCTACAAACGTAGTTGATAACTTGTTCACATATTCTGTACAATGGAATTTTAATTAATTTTTTTGTATTCCATAGTTTAACGACCCTCAGTGTGGTGTTGTGAACGAGGGTGATGGAATCTACAGCAACGTAGTAGTCATTCAACATCATCCAGTCATACAAAGAAGGGGAGATAAAGCTATCAAAATTCTCTGTTTGTTTGAAACTTCAAATAAAACTATCACAGACAGCTATAACTTTATTGTTGAGTAAGTCTTTCATTTCCATGACTTTTTTTCTAGACATCAGTATTTTGGAGAGAATATTTAGCATTGCTATTAAATAATATTTACCTTTCTGTGTGTAATAATGCACCATTTTGTGTGTCACGGTTAGTCCCCTATTCGAATGAGGGTGGATGTAGACATGTTTGTGCTGGGGATTAAGGCTGGATAACCTTTCCAATGCCTTGTAGTGGGTTTAAACCCATATCAACCTCTTCCCTGCTTGAGAACCCACCTTCATACCGGTGACCCCACATTTCTTGCTATACGTTGTATGGTCGTTCTAGTAATATGACAGTGATTGTTCATGTTGCTCAATTGTGTTGAAATAGTGTGTGTGTATTTTTAGTCATAAATAATTAAATTGTCACAGATCACTAATCTTTCTAATATCTTTACAGCAATTCCATCAATGCAGGCGTGGCCACTGCCATTGTGAATGCCACGGCCCCTTCCCCTCGCATTCGTTTAAGAATCGTCGATCGTGCTGGCAGGGACATAAATGGAGCTCGCTTGGGTGAAGAATTATACTTAAGACTTGAATTGGACGATGACAGTAAGAACTGTTGTATATAGTTATTAAATATAATTATATGGATTATTAGAAAGATTGGATCTGAATTGAGCATGACATGCTGAAAATCCTATTAGTAATTTTGAGAATATTTTAAATATGGTTTTAAAAAGAAAAATGCTAGCATAAACATGAATCCAGTTACCATATGGCGATGAAAGTATTTAACAGTGTACTCTGCTCTAAGACCCATAGAGAGGTAGCTACAAACTATAATAATATATTTTTTCCAGGTGTGTATGGGATCTTGGCAAGAAATTTGATTGCCAAAAGTGGTGACAATTCCGATTCCATTACGTTGTTGGATGAAAGAGGCTGTCCCACCGACCCTGTGATATTTCCATCTCTGGAACCTGTTCTGGGCTCCAGAAGCCTGCAGGGCAAGTTCGAAGCTTTCAAATTTTCCGAGGACCAAGTTGTTCGCTTCCAAGTCAATGTTCAGTTTTGCTTACAAGAGTGTAGGCCGGTAAGATTATTGAATACTTACAGATTTAGAATGAACATTCCAGTCTTCATTGCAAACACATTTACAATTGTAAAAAGTTATCTTTCTGTGTCATTGTTGCTCTCTTGAGGTTCTGCCTTTCAGTTTTACATATTGTAAGGTGCTTCATGTTGCACATCTTGTGTTTTTTATAATTATTAGCCGTTGCCGACTATATCTATATACTTTTGTCCTGATTCATCTCATTTGGGTGCTTATTAAACCTTGCCGTGGTATGGTTTACATATATTTTATTCTATTTCCATTTTATTTTATGTGTGGGACCTTATTAGTCTGTGCATGGTTACCATATTGCGTCATACTTGGTAGTGTGATATTTCTCACTTGTGAAGATTGTTATAATTTAAGAGCCTACTATTGTGCTTCATGTTTATCGACAAAGTTGGAGCTCTGTCTGCTTTCAGGGGTCTTAGGTGTGAATTCCTACTAGGTCGAGAGTGGCTTGCATTATGCGAACAGTTTATGCAATGCCTTTGATGGATTTGTTTCTCCAGTTATCATCATCATATATAGTTTAACTTATTGTAGGGTAATTTAGGTTATCTTCCTTTTCAAAAATGTTCCAAATTTATCTTTTTTTTTATCCCTGACTTTATATGTACTCTTTGCAATGCATATTTTTTCATACTGAAGTTCCTTGTTAAGGTTCTACTAAGATTACCTAAGGACTGTTGCTCTTGTTGATGGCAGGTAATTTACTTTCAGTGTTGTGATTAGGTATGCTGATAGTACTTGTTTACCCTTACTTTTCTATATTTGTACAGTGTATTAATTTGCTTCCATTTTTTTCATGTTTTTACAATGTGCTTATCGTCACATTTTGATAGAGAAAAGAAAGATGTACAGTACTCTCTCAAAACGAATTTTTAATTTATTTTTTTACCTGCAAGGCCATTTATTGGCCCAGCCATTACGTAATGGAAGATGGCGCTTTATTTGCTTTAAATATGGAGATTTGACCGCTCATATACAAAAATTCCCCACTTAAGTCTAGATATTAGTTTTCTCCTCATCTCAACACCTTGGTGGTTTTTACCTTTCTCTTCCTGTTTGGTACTGCTCCTTGACCTGTTCGTATGAGTCCTCACATTATTGTGTAAAACAAATTTGAGTTTTTTGTCTCCCGCTAGTATTCTTGGATTCTTTTCATTATCTATACCTATATGTCTTGGTCATATGGAAATGATGGGCGTGAGGAAATTGCTTTGGAATATTTTCAGATATCTCCAGAATTGTTCTGAGGGAAAAGTTTTTATAGTAATGTAGGTAAAAACAAAGCTTTTGCAGGAAAACTGTAAAAGCTGTAAGAATGACTTAATAATTCAGACTTAAAAGATAACTATTAAGAATCATTAAATTAAAAAATGGTTTGTCCCCCCTCTTTGCCCTATGTACAGTATATTTTCTTTGCCTTATGTACAGTATATTATTCAAAGCATCAGTATGTAAATGCACTTCATATTTGAAATTTCTCATAATAAACTGCTGTTTATGTACAATAACTTCAATACAGTATGAGTGAAATTTCCTATTGTTTACCAGGCTCAGTGTGGAAATATCATATCATATGGGAAGCGACGACGGAGAGCAGTAAAGAATCAGAGAGGAATTTTGACTCTTGGTGAGGCGGTAAACCTTGATGGTCATGAAGTGACCCTCGAAGGAGTTCATTTGACTCTTGGAGGGAATGAGGATGATGATAACGAGGAAGATTTGGATTCGATATACCATGAAATGCCTTTGCAGAAAGAGATTATTGTTGACAGTAGTTCGGTCCGACCTCTGAAGACGGGTCTGCTTCCAGAGGAGACAGGTAATGGTTAATATTATCTAGTATTGGTTTGGACCTTTAAGTAGCTGCTGTGGCCAGGTTGGTAGCATGAGTGACTAATTAGTCAGATCGTCGGTTCGAGACCCGCCATGGTCAGAAGTTAGTAAGGGCATTCACTCAGGGTAATGTTAGCACTTGCCAAAACCAAAATCCTTCGAAAGAAGACAACGTCTTAGCCCTTAACAGAAAAGGGAGTCCCGTGACTTAAAGACAGGATCATTTGTTTGGAACTGTGACAGAAGCTTGTGACAATACAGAGGTGATTAGAGCGGAAATAAGGAGTAACATTTACTTTTTCTAGCTATTTGAGGGTTTGCTTTGCATTGACTCTGAATGGGGGGGGGGGTGACATATCCTGAGCTTAGAGTATATTATCTTTGGTATCATCTCTTGTTCCAAGTTCTTATCCTAATAACGTATTATGGGTGTGTTCTTACAGATGCTCGCCGTCTAGCTCAGTTAGTGTGTACATCTCGTGAAGTTCTCATTGCTATTCTTGTCTCTGCTGCTATTTTACAGGTAAGTGTTTCCGTAATACACAGGACATCTTTTCCGTATTACATTTTTGCGCACTCATGTTTATACAGAATTTGTTATGTCAGTACTAATATTATAAAATATCTATCTTACAGATTTTACAAAATACCCATTTTACAGTTTAACAATTACTTTATATAGTTTTTAATACATTTAGAGTCGCATAGAAAGCAGCTATGACAACTTTTTAGATTTCTATTACAATATGTGCTTTATTTTTGTTAGATCTGCATCATACTTGTAGCCATAATGTGTGTCTTTGCTCGCTTGAGGAAACGAAACGAAGGAGACACTCAGTCATCTAATCTTACTCTTACAAGAGGAGTCCTCTCTCCATATCCCACAGTCTCGGAAGATTCTGCCACAACTTTAAAAACATTGAGAACATCATTAAGGGACTAAGGAATGAATCTTAACATACTCTCATAATTTACTTTCTATATATGATATGAGCGTGATATTAGCTTCCTCATTAGATGCCCACTTTTAACTTTGGTTAATCGTTGTGTAGGTTTATATATTTTGAGTGGCAGTGTGCATTAAAGAAAATTTGTAGCATCAGTATTATTAGTTTAAATGTACTGTATGTCGTTTATGTCGCTATTAATCCCTATTCTAATGGGGGTAGACACAAAGAAGTTGGAGCTGGGGAATTAAGGCTGGATGCTCTTTTTAACTCCCCGCAGTGGTCTTGAACTCGGGCTTATCACTTCCCAAGTTAATTGCTCCAACCACTGTGCTTCCGTGGTCCACATGAGAATTAGCTTAAAAAATAATAATGAGATTTCAAAACTTGAAAGGCATTGCTGATATCTAGAAGACTTTAAATATCAGCTATACTAAAGCTCCCTAACAATATTCAGAAGACTTTTAGTTGTCTGGGCTTTCATCTACAAATATTTCTGATTAGGTGCCATGAATTGTGACCCAATACATTGTTTGTAAAGTACTGTAGTTAGTGTACAAGTGTGAATTTTCTTACTCAGTGGGAGGGGCGAATGATGGGGTCTCGATTCACATTTGTATAATCTGTATATAATACCTTTTTAGCTGCTTATTTTGTAGATGATCAGCAATTTAGCCGTTTTTAAATGCAATATTTATATTTTGTACATTCTCTGAGCATAGTTTCTTTGAGGCAGTTGTTAAATATTTTGCCTAGTTTATAACTGTATTATCTTTGTGTTGCTATTACAGTCTATGTCTAAAAGAGCATAGACTATCGTTAGTAGTTTGTAAAATCCTGCCGTGTGATTTATCTAAGTCATAGTGAACAGATAATTTAAGAATATGATTTTGTGTGTGTCACAATTGGTCCCCATTTGGGGGTGGACATAGATTGAAGCTGGGGAATTAAGGCTGGATGTCCTTCCTAATGCCCCGCTATGGGCTAGACTGTGGGTCTGTCAATTTCCGAGTTTAACATTCTACCACTATGCTATGGTGATCGTCAGTTTAAGATTGTGAATAATTTCAGTAAATACAGTTGTTCCTACTTCTTCTTCTTGTAGATTCAGTCCATTATGGTCTCTCCACATTATAAAAATCCTTTGAAATTTTATTCTATGCTAATGACAGATATAATTATATATATCAAATTCTTTGGTCTGGGATTAAGTATGTATCCCATATTAAATATGTAGTGGAGCAACTGTATTTCATTGCAATATTTAAATAGGTAAATGGTGTAATTTACAGTTAAATATTGCATGGACTGTTTTACTAGTTCCATAGCTCAAATATGGGATGTATGGCATTATTATATATATCTTAAGTCATGGTATTACGGTTTTCGAGTGTGTATAATTTGTAATGCAAAGCATAAGACCCTGTGGACTATGCTAGTGTAAAAATGTAGACAGAGACGGATGTGTTCTGAGGTTCGATGACTACTTCATTCATATTTAGGCATGACAAAAGAAGCTACTAATATGGAGAGGAGCAAAACGCTGGCAATCCCATCCTCTCTGAATATTTTTATCCATGCCACAGAAGGATTGTAGATGGCAGGGTATGATGAAACCCTGCTGTATCCTAATTTTTTGTTCAGTTGTTACTTACCTCATGGTAATTTATCAGCTGTTTTTGCAAGGCATGTTTACTGTTAAAGCAGTATGCAGATAACCCTTCCCATATATGTAAAGTTCATTTTGTTCCTGCCATTAGTACTTGTGCATATATTTTTCTGCTTCCCTTGGTTATATATATTTTCTTATTTTGGATATTTAACTGGCATACATTCCGTTCAGTATAAGCAATTCAGGCTTTGTGCAATAGCAAAAATGATACGTTTATGTAATTTATTTTAGTTCTTTCATATCTACACTTTCTTATTTGCAGATAACTTGATTGTAAGGGTTTTTCAAAAGTACCTCCTAAATTTGATTCTTGCAGGTAATTGACCAGCAACATACTTTGTTGTAAGGATCTTACTCACTACTTTTTAATTGTTTTGAGTCTACTTTCGAGTTTTATGCCGTTTTCTTCTGCTGCCATGCTGACCTTAGAAAAGAGGTGTCAAATTGCTTGCAGGGCAGGAGTTTTTTTTTTTTAAGCTTTGAAGTGCAGTGATAATTGCTGACAATGTTTGGATAGCATTATGCACCAGATAAGGTTAACCATAGTCAACCCACCAAAAGTATATGGAGATTTGGATCTATTAAGAACAAACCATGACCTTAAAGTTTGTGGAGTGGGAATGCCGACACTGTCCAGTCTTTTTGTCAGTCAAGGAAAAATACATTCGGCAAGCAGCTGCAAAACTGAAAATCAGTGATGCGTATCCAGTGGATTTTGTGGTATGATCGCTATCTGTTTCCATACAAAATAGATGACGTGCTGACACCCAATTCTACAACTCCTCGCCAAACGGACTTTCCCTAACTGAGCAAACATCTCAGACAATTGACATGCTCCACACACACTTCAGTTCAAAGTCTTCTTGATAATGGCTTGTCCTTCATGAATTCGGTCTCCATACACTTTTGGTAGGTGTCGACAATGGCTATCCTACTCTGTGTATAATGCTGTCCATGGACTGCCAAGCATCATCACTGCACTAAGACCAAGGATTAAAAAAACCTTCCTCCACTCAATTATTTTACACCTTTGTCAACAAGTCTCAACTAATGAATAAATTTTTAACCACAAGATGAACGTTGTTGGTTGTGATTAACTGCAAAGAAAATTTAAATTAAATTAGGAGAGAGACTTCTGAAATAAATTGTGCTAATTTCTTTTACCTTTCGTAGGCAAAAATGAGTGCTTCTAAAGCAGTTATGAATTTTTGTAACTATTTGGTCTCCATGTTTGAGTAACGTTCCCTTATATTCTCTGGGACATTGAAAAAATTCAAGGTGGATCCCGTTTGTTTCCCCTATCCCTTTTAGTTGGTTTATAACCTTTAGAGAATATGAATGAAGAACCTTGGCTCCACCCGTCAAGAAGGTGAACCATAACATAGTTTTTTACTTCGACTTTTTATGTCCAAGAATTGGCTATAAGTTCTATTCATTTTGAATATATTTTTTTAGTTTTATTGTCACATTAACTTTTTTCAGTATTTAATAGTGATTTTTGAAGTAGGCTACAATCATATGTTCAATAATTTATTACATAAAACTTTAATTATATCATTGTCGATGTCTTCATAATTATATAATTCTTGAAGTAATCTGAGAAGTTACTCAACGTGTATGCAATAATATAAGCTTAGAATAAATTTATATCATTCACTGTAGGTGCCAGGCTAACAGATAGGCACTTCAAGATTATGTATGGCACTTGGAGTGTAACTTGTGCGATCAAAGAGGTTAACCCATTTATAAGCTGAAAAGATTGGAATGCTATCATTCTGCATTGAGACTATACGTACAACACTAAATAATTTATGTACATGAAGCTGAAAAATAGTGGCTAGAGCATGTGGTATTGTTTAAGGGTGAAAAAAATATTTGGCCTTTATAATTGTCTAACCTCACTGATGCTCTAAATATCTGATAGCCTGGCATTACAGATACGAATATTTTTATAAACAGACTGAATGGACCTGAAAAAGTAAGTTTAGAAAAATGCCATGACAAACTTGAACATAGAGTATTAGAGTTTGTAAAAATGTACAGCACTTAAATTACATACAGTAATTATTAATATGTTTGTTTTCCTTAACATTTTTTGCATGGTTTGTAACTACAGTACCATGAGAGCATAGGCCGAAAGACAGAATCCCTACCAAATGAAAGTCAAAGATCTCCAACATCTGACTCAGGGTAAGAGAACAGGAGGAAACACATGGGCCCAAAGGTAGTGAAGATGACAAGACTACAAGGCAAACAAGCTTTCAAGTCCCTTGAGGAGGATCCAAAATAATCAATTCCATTACAAATTAGGAAAAACAGAAAGGAAAAAGCCCGCTGGGGTAACGAGACCAGGAAGGAAGCTCTAACTCCTCCTTTTTCTATTCTTTCTGTGAAGAAACTTAAAACTGTCGAGTCCCGAATCATTGAAGAGGAAAGGAAGAACCTATAGAAGGCAAGGAGTACCAAGCTGCTGTCGTCCAAACACCCCCAGAAAAACAGGATATAACAAGCCCAAGGGATAAGGAGAAAAGGTGGAATAGGGGAAACTTGAGAAAATGCAATGAGAAGGTAAAGAGACTAGATAAGTCTCCCAAAGATATTCACAAAGTAAAACAAAACAAAAGCAGTCCACAATAAAAAAATGAGCCACCAGTAAGAACAAAACTGAAGGGTAATCACTAAAGGAAGGAAAAGGCATAAAACCACACATGACTCGGAACCAATTTGTAATGCCTGCGTGGAACACCTCCATACACGATGACCAAAGGACAAAATCACTCCACAAAACGAAGCAAAGCTGAAGAAAGGAAGGTCCCCTTGACACTATGGGGTAACTCTTCAAAATCCAAGATGATCAGAGATGGCAGGGTTCACACTGAGAACACGTGCACCAGCAAAAAGGATGCAGTCCAGATATCAGAAAAAAGCAAAAAGGAAAGCATTCTGGAACCACCAGAAAATAAAGGCAACACAAAAAAAAATAGGTTTTAATAACCTCGCCCCCCAAAAAAACAGGTTTTAATAAGCTCACCCAAAGCAAAATGTCTTAGGAATATAGTGATCTCGAAGGTCCCAAAGAAAGTGTGTAAAACTAACACCTGAAAGGTATAACATACAAGCTCCAAAAAAATGACAAGCAGGGAGTATCCCAAGTGATACAAGCCAGTACACACGAGAAGATCTGCTGAACCAACTAAAGCCGAGTCAATTGGAAAGCTTATGAAAAAATTGTGAGTGCAGAGGACAGAGAAAGAGAATCAAACCAGCTCCAATACACTTTACAGGGTAGGATATAAGCATTAGGTGTGCCTCCGTCAAATTTATTCCCCAGTGGGATTGGAAACGCTGAGCAAAAGGGGAAGAGCCACAAGCCTCAAGAATCCATCCATACAGGCAGAGGGGATATGTTCTGAAGAAAAGCAAGTAAGAGGGACATAACTGGTGGGTACCAAAAGGCATTATCACCCAGTAAATTAAATCTGTAATTATTAAGAGAAAATTTAAGAAAACCTCAGGATCAAGGCCCTAAAATATCTTAAAAAGCAAAGGAAGTACAAATCTCAATTTAGTAAAATTATTAATGTAACAAAGGAGCCACACCTACACTTGGGAACCAAGTGTTCCAGCCCCTTTAGCAGAAAGTATGTAGAAGGCAAACCCAAACACAGTGCCTCACAGTGGGGTAAAGTTAAGTAAGGAGATGAAGAAACCTATACACAGAAAAAGCAAAGTGTTGCCAGGAGTCATCAGTTTAATATGTCAACCCCAAAAGCAATCAACCAGCATATATATAAACAAGGTTATGCAATCTATATCCAAAGAATGGAAGACTACAGCCCCATGAAAGAGGGTCAGTAGCAGAAAATATGTGTAACAAGTGAATATAATTTTAAGGGAATAAACGTATTTAAGGAACGGAAGAGGATAAACGCAACAATGGAATAGTGGCCACCAAAATCCTGTACATGAATAAAAATGTAGGTCTTGGGGAAAAACGCTTCTATGGGGCCACACAAAGGCAAACTGTGACAAAAATAAATTTCAAGATCTACACTGCCTTTGGTCCTCGTGACTCAGATATATTACGGTCTAAGGAGTTCCAGATGCCTAAAACTAGATGGGAGACAGTCTACAAGTATTTCATGACCTATTATATGGAAGAAACAACACTAAAAATATTATTAAGCTGTACATAAAATTGCATCTATGTACCAAAATTCCATTGACCATTTAGTGTAGCTTTTTTACATCTGATCTCATCTACTTGACTGAACTAATAATGTTACTTAGGGAGAGGGTGATATAAAGTACTGAAGAACATTTACAAAGTGTGTAACACTATTAGTGATTGACGTTTAACACTGCTTGAAGCCTACGACCAAAAAAATTACATATACAGGTCCCTTGTACAATGCTAGGAATTGAAGAGATTTTTATACCACTTAACTTGGTTTGCAATGGTTAAGTCCTTTCCTAATACAAGGGGTCCCTGATTTACGACAAAGTTCCATTCCTGACAGCTGCTGTAACCCGGATTTCATTGTAAGTCGGAAACCAACTAAATTCGAACCTAGTTCCCCCACCAATGCTAAAAATAAATACTCTAAAATATAGAAAAATACTGAAGTTCTTAATCTAAGACATAAAAAGAGTAAAAGTACACTACACAGTATTGCTTACCTTTATTACTGTGGTTGACTTGCATCTGAATTACTGAATAACTTCAGACCCCACATATCTAAGTGAGGGTCGAACGGCTTAACGCCAGCGAATGAGCACAAGAACAAGTGGGTGACACTTCTTCCCCCTATCCCATTTTCACGGCATTAAACTATATTTTTGTTTTCTACTGAATCAACAGGAGGCTCACTGGGATGTGACATCAATTCTGGTCATCCAGGCAAAGCTCTAAAGAAATATTTCTCTTAATCTTGTTGAAAGCATGTAATCACAATGAATAAACATGATAAACAATATGACGGACAAGAACTTGAGAACAATGCCTTTACAATAGTGATCTTTTTAAAAACACGTTCTTATTATGCTGTCCTTTTGGTTTCTCTCTTTCTCTATTGTCGTAGAGCTTTTCTTTGCTTTTTCATTTCTGTTTCCCTTTGGAGTAAAATTTTAATCTTTAATTTTCATGTATTTCATTTATCCAATCACAAAGATCTCCATTTCCTATCTTTTGTAATAGATTCAAGTCCTGCACAGATGATATTTACTTTATGCATTAATACTTTAGTTGATACTGCCCAATAGTCCAGTCATATATCATTTTTCGGCTATTACTCTTTTCATGAGTTTGTTTCTTTGATTTTCTTTTATTTACTTGATGTATTCCAAAGGCCAACCTCAACAAAATTTTTCGCATAAATATATACGGCTATGTATTTGGTATTTTTGTAAATTAATATAATTCCTTCAACTAACTAAACACAAACAAATAAATAACACCAAGACCTTGATATACTGTATACGTATACATAAAATCGTAATTACGGCAGCATTTGGTAATTTTGCATATAAATTCAATATAACCAAATATATAGATAAGTAAGACATTAAACTTTATATATATGAATACAGCTATGCTGCTTGCTGTGTATTCGTCCACCTCGCTCACAAACTGTTCAGTGCACGCAGTTTGAATTTATCACACAAGCCAGTTAGGTCGAAAAATTTATTAATCATTTATTAACCTCTGTCATAATGGCAGAGAATTGTAACTCGGAACGTCGTAAATCGTGGACCCCTGCTTAATATGCTATTAAACAAGCTAGAAAATAATCAAATTGACTATGATATTTACAATTGTAAAAATGAAATATACTTACTACCTATACTGTACTTCCAACAGTAACACATGCATTAATGCTGAGTAGTAAACCTTATATGCATTTTTTACATACCATTCCGAATTTCTGATATTCAGTATCAATGGAATGTTAAAATGTACACTTACATTTTCTAAAAATGTTACACATAAAAAATTGCAAATACAATGTAAGTATTCTTCGTGAGCTTAAAATCCTTTAACAATTAGACTGCTAGAATCTCTGCACACGTTACAGCATGAGGTGCATTACTCTGAATGCATTTCATATTCAAAATTTTAGCAATGAAGTTGTATTTACATACACCAATTCAAACAGACATAAATGACTTCACATGCCAGCTCAACACAAAAATTACAGATTTCTTAATGGAAGATAATACTTTGACTAGTTAAACTGATCCGTCAACCAGCTCAATGAATGTCTATTAAGGGGAAATGGTACAAACAATGCGTGTATGTCGGGTGACAGATTGAACATTATCACTTGAAGGGGTAAGGCAGCATGTACCAACCAGCAATATATCTAGGGAGAATTTTCCTGTATAAATAAACGTAATATTTAGGGAATGTTTCAGTAATTAAACTTAATATTCTTTATATGGAATCTTTCAGCACTAAGACTCTTTTTCTATGTAGTTAAAATCATTTACAAGTACCATAAAATATACAACTGGTGGGGAAACAGACTTCTACACTGTCTTACCAGGGCGTACAAACTGCTTCTCAACTCCAATCGAATGAACAATTTTGAACAGCCACCTCAATTACGGAGTGCAAGTGTTCTATTAGCCACTTCATACCAGCACAATAACACTAAGCACATATCACATGTGAAAGATTTGGCATGAGAAGGAACACACATTAAAGTGTTATCACATTCACTATCAATAAATACACAAACCTAAAAGAACTGAGTGCATATACATAATATCTAGTGCTGGTACAGTTCGCCAAATTCCCTTTAAATTTTAACTTATCTTAGTCCAGTCCTCGTCTTCAAAAGTCCATCTTTGGCTTTTGGTATAAGTATCACATTTCTGAAGTGACAAGGTCTCTGGGTTTGCCCTCGAAGGGAGGTCAAGACAGAGACCCGACATTATATGGCGCACCTGATGTGTATCGTTATCGTAGGTCCAGCGCTGACGTTCGAATTCGTTGCAAGCCATGATGCGCACTTGTGGCTCCTTGGACGACTCTGCGTCTGGAGCATCTAAGCATACGCTTTCGTCCGTCATAATGAAACCTAAAAAAAATTCAATCATAAGACGTCTATTCCATTTACTAAACTAATGGTGCAGAACAGCATTCTTTAAACCATAACAAGTGTACTCTAATTTAATAATCTAAAAGACCTTCCCAAATAAATAGTCAAATAAAACTGCCTTCATCAGGCCTGGGCACGAAGAAAACACGTAGTAAAAAGAAACAGAGATGGAGAGTGTAGTGACTTGTCAGATGTTAAGGGATAATAAGAGATGTGTAATGAATATCCAAGAATATTCAGTGCTGATATAGGCATAAAAAGAACCGTAACTGAAGGAAGATTTGACACTGAACTGTACTGGACATTCCTATTTAAGTCCAGAAGACCTTCAGCTGTAGTATCGCAACAGGCGTCTGGTGCCATTGGTCAGCCTACTACTTCTAAGTTATATACTGTAGTCCATATAAAACCCTTGTAAAGCTGAATAAGCAAAAATATATTAAAAGGAATTTTAGTACTACATGATCTGGAGTTGACATACCATGGCAAATCTAATGTAAGAAAAGATAAAATACTCTTATCAAAAACGAGTAGAGAAATAATATGGGTGGACACTAATACAACTATTGAATTGAGTAAAATGATAAAAGTGCCAAGTAGAAAATGTTCAAAAGCAAGTTTTTAAGGTTGTCATGCAAATGAGAAAATATTATATACAGGGATTAAATCAAGACCATATAGTGAATGTTCAGGAGAAGATAAATTTGTTACTTTTACATACTACACTGAATTATATTTGAAATGTTACTACTGATCATGTAAAACAACTACAAAAAAATAAAAGTAAATGTATATTCTAATGGTGCGTAAATCTAGTAACTCTAACATTTACAAAAGCTTCTTCAGAATAAGGAAGTTCTATAATATCGGTACTTTACCCTTTTTACTGAAAACAAAAGTCTGGGGCAAATAAGTTTCATAAACACAGTTTCCAAGAGCAGTTGGGCCAGTGGGTTGATTAGCACCACTAGAGCCTGTCGGCTTCTGCAAACAGCGATCCCGGTATTCATTGCGTATCTGCAATACAATTTATTATGACACTAGCGCTCAAAGTTAAAAGACTAAATAAACATTATTAATATGATATTTTTAATTTGAAATAATATATATATATATATATATATATATATATATATATATATATATATATATATATATATATATATTTTTTTTTTTTTTTTAAATACATAAAATAGACTTTGCGTAATTAAAGAAAATAATCTTGATAACTATACTGCAAAAATTATGGTTCAGTCATGTATTGCGAAGATAAGATGAAGTTTGTAGGAGGCTTAGGATACGGAGGTGAAGGGAAGGAGAGGAAGAGGTTAGCCGAAGTTCCGATGGAGGATTTTAAAGCAAATGATATGTGGGATAAGAGGCTAAGGGAACAGGATATGCGAGACAGGAAAAGGTGGAAAATGCTAGCAAGAAACAGTAACCCCATACAAAATTGGGTTAAAGCTGAAGATTAGGAAAAAGATAGCTCCAACAATCAAATCAAAGCTGCAGTCAAAGTCATAAGTAGCACATAACAGAGCCAATATAAAAAAAATAATTGCAAAAATAAAAATAATTTATTCTTCCCAACACTTCAGTAGCTTCAGAGAACACCTTCGTGTGCATTATCAGTGAGCTCAGTTGCATGCCTGTAAACTAATTCTACATTGCTTTTGCAACCTAATGGTCTGGCGGGACACCCTGGAGTAGATGCCGGACCTTTAATACACTACAAGTAGCAAGTGAGTACTGTCTAAGCAGACCCTTCGTAAGCTGGTCCCTATTTTTTGCCAGATCTTGCTCAGATAAATACCACTTATCACCTCTCTTTTCCCTTCCAACAGAGATAAACGTTGAAAATAAATATATTGATTCATTTCCTCTGTACTTTTTGCACTGCAGCGACCTTAAGATTTATCCCTTGGCATTGATGTTTCCTATCTATGAGTATATCTTTTTCGAAAGCAGAACAAAAAATAATAGGAGATACTCTTCTCATGACATAGTAGAGAAAAGAAAATGTAAAACTAAAGGGGTGCTTATAAACTTTATCATCTTATTGTAAAGTCTCCTTGTGCTGTAATAAGCTACCTAACTAAGAAATATCACAGGTCCTTGCAAGCCTGAAATGAGTACAGGAAAGCATGTATTATCACTGGAATGATGGCTGTATTGCTGGGTTAGCTAAGAATGGTTAAATAAATAAAGACAGCATATATAACTGGATAACATATATATACCAATGACTTCAGCAAACATTGAAGTGGTACAAAACATTGTGACCACATCAAATACAGACAGTGGTAAGGTAATCATTTAGAAACGGCATTCAAAATACTGATCACTAAAGTTAAAATAGGTAGTTGACAGTATGACACTGATAGATATGAATGGGCCATAAACAATGGTATGATATAAAAAATATCCTGACTAACTTACTTTGCCAAAAAATCTGTCTTTCCCAGGGAAGAAATTCTCTGGCCAAATGTTGTCCAGGTACCACTGGAAGTCATGGCAATGAAGGCGATCGCGTAATATCAATCTGTCACGTACTGCAACATCATTTTTTACTCGGGCAGCCTCTGTTCGTTAAAGAAGTTGAAATTTTAATGCATATTTGCTTCAAGTTTTCCAAGTTAAATGACAATAAATAAGGTAAATTTTTATTTTTCAAATATGATATCCTCTCTTGCTGAAGCCAGCAGCAGGACCATAGCAGTAAAAAAAGTTACAGATATCACTGTATTTTGTTTTAACCACCTGTCCGCACTATTTACATTAATATTGAAATAGAACTGCCAACCCTCTCAACTATCATATCCCTTTTACAGCATCTTCTATCTCTATAGCTATATACAGTGGCCCCATTCACCACTGTTCTGCTGTCCACTCCTTATTATGCTATAATATGAAATGCAAACTAAAATGTCCAATGAAAAATTGGCTTATTGTTTTAAGCCTGAAATGTACAAGCTGTATATTAATAGAATATGAAACTATACTGGTCCATTAATACGAAAAAAGTGTGTAATGCATAACTAAAAAAAATCCTGAGTGGTCTGGCTAGGCAAAATTCATCATCAGTGATGTAGCAATACAATTAACACAATGCCACAGTTACAAATGCACAACTTCTAGAATACATAAGTAATATTATTCATGACTGGAGCGAAGTAAAAACAATAACTGTTGAACATGACAAGACAAATATCATACCTGCATTTATAGTAAAGTAGAATGCTGCCCAATCATCGAGCCACACAAGAGCAACACGGGCTAAATTTCTGTAAAGAACACCTCCAACTCCTCCCTCACCAGGAAAAGTGTATGGTGAGCTCTTCCTAAATACATGACCCACATGACTGCAAGGTGCAATCTCGACAGAGCCACCACACATCCATACCTACAAAAGTATAGGTTTATGCATAAAAAAATCAATGAGGATACATTACGCTATGTACACTTACAATTCTTAAATCTTGCTATTATCTTAGTCACACTGCTAAAGCAGTTCTATCTCCTGCGACTTATAGTTTACATTCTACGTGTCACTATTAATCCCCTGGGGAATTAATGCTGGATGCCCTTCCAATTGCCCAACAGTGGGCTTGATCATGACTCTGTCAACTCCCGAGATAAGCATTCTAACCTCTTGAGTACCGAGGTTCCCTCCTGTCCAATATAGTACTGCATAAAAATAAACAAGTATTTTAAATGAATAAAACATATACAATACTTAAACTCCGTCAGTCTTGAAAAGTTCATGGAAACATCTATTGGGCGGGAAATTACACTATATTATTTAAGCGAAGTCCATAAATTTAACTTGAAATGACATAACGTTTTAGCTTTGAAATCTTTCAAGACAATACTGATATATTTCTGTTCCCTTCAAAAATAAATTACAGTAACCTCTTTTCAAATCTGCTATATGAAATATAATTAAAAATATGAAATGCTGCAGCGGTTGATCCTATGAGTTTGCATTGGATTGTTTGAATTAAAAAAATTATTCTTAATGACATGCTAACCTGAATTTGAATATTCTAAATAGAATTACTACATACCCTAAACGACATCTCCAGGTTTTCTCCACCCCAAACATCCATATGTCGGTCATAGGATCCCAACTGGTAAAAGTAATCTTTATCAATACTGAACAGGCCACCTGCCATTGCTGGGGTTCTGTAATAAAAAAAAAATCAAAGTAATGAAATATATTAAACATATAATGTAGTATTACCAAACAAGTTAGTAAGCAAAGCTATATTAAGAAACTTGCAGTACAATATGTATGTGGAAATAAAGCTAAAGCAATATGCACACAATTTCAATATATATATATATATATATATATATATATATATATATATATATATATATATATATATATATATATATATATATATATATATATATATATATATATAATATTAATAATGCCTGAAACATGGTCTTTAAAACAAAATTAAGTACTATTCCATCACTTCAAGAATTTAAAAATTATTTTCCTTAAGTTTTTTATGAATATACACCCCTGCTGTTTCTTTATAAAATACAAATTATCTCAATTTACATATACAGAGTGTCCCTGTTATTCACTGCCCCACTCTTCGTTATTTTACTCATTCGTCATGGTTTTTGAAGCAACAACGAAAAATTTCCAGTTTCGTTGTTTCGCCAATAGATGGCACTAAAGGCAGATGACGTCACACAAATTGAGAGAATGAGAGAGCTTTGGGCTATCGTCTCCTCAGTAATTACCTAATTGTGTTTACGGGAAAGAGTCTCAAGCTCGTAGCTTCCCGCCTCCTGGTCTGTTCCATTTTGTACTTAGTGATGCTTATCATATTTGTCCTTAAAACTATGAATTGAGTTAGCATTAACTACCTCCTCGCTTAACGAATTCCAATTATCAACTCTTACACTAAAAAAGTACTTCCTTACATCTGCAAAGAAGTTTTCTTACGAAGCTTCAAACTATGACCTCTAGTTCTAGTGCCAGCCATGTCAAAATATCGATCCCTATCCACTTTGCCATAACCATGAAGGAATTTAAAAACTGTCACCATATCCCTCCTCAATCTTCTAGCTTCGAGTGATGGCAAGTCTAATTCCCTCAGCCTCTCATCATAACTGAGATTGCGTATTTCTGGCACCAGTTTTGTGTCATATATTTGAACTTTTTCCACCTAAACTACAAGTAGTCAAGCTTGGGCCTTCTTGCACTTGTACCCATTCTCATTACCATACATTCTGAAGTATTGAATTTTATTGGCCACTTTTCTGACCCCTCATGCAGACTATTTAGATCTTCCTGAAGTTCTCTATCACTGTTCTCATTTCTTACTTTTCACAATCTTTGCATCATCTGCAAACATCTTCATGAATGAATTTACAGACTCTGGTAGGTCATTTACATATACAAGGAACAAAAGTGGCCCTAAAACTGAACCCTGTGGAACTTCACTACTAACTATTCTCCATTCAGACACTGTTCCCTTCCTTCTAAGTATGTTTTTATCCATTCCAAGACATTTACACCTATTCTTGCCATTAATTGCAGCTTCTTATTAAGTCTCCCGTATGAGATAGCGTATCACTAATATTGTAATAATAATAATAATAATAATAATAAAAATAATGATAATAATAATAACATATAAGTTGCTAAAACTCCACCTAATGCATCAAAGCACGTCAGTCGGTATCAAACCTCTCCTCTTCTCGCATTGTGTACAGCATGTCTGTATTAGATATACACATACACAAGAATGGGGGGGGGGTATAGGGACGGTATTTAAATTCCTTCACGGTTTTGCCAGAGTGGATAGGGATCGATATTTTGAAAAGGCTGGCTCTAAAACTAATGTCATAGTTTAAAGCTTCGTACGAAAACTTTTTTGCAGGATGTAAGGAAGAGCTCTTAGTGAGAGAATAGTTGATGATTGGGATTAGCTAAGTGAGGAGCTAGTTAATGCTAACTCAATTCATAGTTTTAACGACAAATATAAGTATCACTGAGTAGAAAAATTGATTATAAGGGGAAATATGGTTTTGTTTGTCGTCTTTTCATTATTAATTGCGTTTTTATGGTTCCAATTAGCAACGAATAACAGGGACCCCCTGCATCATCCGAGACAAAATGAAGACAGTTATTAAATATATCTATTTAGGCAAAAATGATAAGTTATGCAATACAGACTAATTTAAGGGGACCATTTTATACTGTGTTTGGGACCACGGTGGGGCGATAGGACGGACATGTTACCTTAAATTCCCCAGCTCCGATCCATCTGTGTCACCCCCCAAATTGGGAATAATTCTGACAAATAAAACGTCAAAAATATACTTATAAAAAAAGATAGTACATCCTGATGTATCAATATGGATCCATTATAAGATAGAGTAAAAAAAAAATTATACTATAGGGAAAGCCTTACTAGTATAAGATATCATGTACATACAATGGGCACAATACCCCTTGTAAGGGGGTGGCCGAGTCAAAGAACACACATTCACCGCAAACCAAACATGCCCCGATAACTCCTATTAGCTCCTTGGGGATAAACTGCAAAAACTTAATCAATGAATGATGCATCTTGTTTTATCTTTAAAAATAAACGGGGCATTTTAACTTAGTGCCTCTATAAATGCAAAACATTTGCAATACTGATTACTTATGAGATTTGGAAAAAGCGAAAAGCACTATAATCAAGGGAATCTTCATGATGGGAAAATTAAAAATGCAAGTAATAAAAGTAAAAAGATATTGTCTCAAATTCAATTTCAATGCAATGTTACTACAACAAAACTTAACACTCCCTTGAACAAGTACAATAAAAACAAGGTTATCCTTATCTTCAGAAAGTAAAAAGAAAATCCCATCAAATCATGGCAACAGATTTAGGCATACCATTGGGATCATCATCAGCAAATCATTACGTAAAACAAGTAATTATCTAGAGTTGATGCATTTCTTTTCCTGCCTGAAGACATTATATCAGTTTGGAATTTATATACCAAGAAGAATCATAAAATTTTAATATTAAGTGTAATGAAGCATATTTAATTTCAATTGACTGATATTGATGTCAGCTAATATGAATACGCTTACATTTGTGTTTACCTTATATAGTTCAAAGAAAAGTGTGAAAGACTTGCAGATAAGTAGAAGTACAAGAATTAACGATAAGTCTCATATATATATATATATATATATGTATTGAGTTAGTCAGCAGTCACAAACCTGTAAGCTTCAGTTACATCCTTTCTTCTATGTTCCATTTCCCTTTGGCCTAGAGCATACCATCTGAAGTGGAGATTCCAATTGAAAGCTCCCCAATGAAGCTCAAAGGACCTGACGTACTGGAATGTATCATCGTGTATGATGTCAATGATGGGACACACTACCCGTGTTCTGTCTCCAGCAATTCTGGATAACAGAGGTTCTAACCAGCCTATGGAATAAGACAAAAAATGGAGAGATCTAAATCATAAGACAATTACTATTCGATAAAAAATGCAGAAGGTGGAATAATAATTCAATGGAAGCAATAATGTTAATGCATACAATACACAATAATGAGACACCATTGTAAGGACTAGTTGGAAACATTTAAAGGCAAATCAAGATATAAAATACAGTATTGGAATTATGAATAAGTTCTCAAAAGTTCTTCAAGAATATATTACCCAAATATGATTTGCAGTTAGCCTGAAGCCCTGTTATGTTCTGCACTTTATAAATCTTTACAAATGCCATAAAATTAGTCAATTTGCTCAGACTTCCCGCAGCTTTATATTATGATGATTAAAGTTTCACATCTTTCATTGCTGCTCATTATCTTCCAAAACATACAGCTATTAGTAACTAACCTTCTGTAGCTTCGCAGTGAGCATCAAGGAAAGTCAAAACTTTTCCCTTTGCTTCCTGTGCACCTAAGAGTCGAGCCCTAATGAGACCTGATCGCACGTTTGATCGGATTACACGAACTGACACAGACAGTTTAGCAACATACTTCTCCAGAGGCTCCTGTAATAGGAAAGAGAAAAGAATTTACATATTGTAAGAACTGAACACAGTACTAAGTTAACTTTTAATGTGGAATAGTGTATTAAAACTTAAATTAATATACACATAAATATCATTATTACAAATGGATAAAGAACATCTGATAATCATTTATGTTAGATTTCGCATATCTATTTTGAAATCTTATCAGAAAAAATTACCATAACAGCGTGCTCAATATTTTAAATCCAATTAACAATATCATCACCTATTGCAAAAAATGTCCTTGTCACATCAAGCTACGTTTCAACTAAGAAAAGTCTAAAGATTATTCTAAACTAACCTACTAAATAAATCACGTACAAATTTTTAGTAAAGTATTAAGATCACAAATACACAACTATTAATGCAATGCTAGGTACATCAGTACCCTGTATGTAAATAAAAATACACTGTCATTACTACCTAGACTACAAATAATAATTCATTCTCATATGCAAATCTATATTTATTTAGGTTTCACATGAACATAGATGCAATAATGAGTAATATATAGTGCAAATTGGCACCATATCAAAATGCAACCTAAGCTAATCACAATTAGTACTAGGAGTCAGTAGACAGAGAAGGGAAAATTCTTCTTCTTTGTTTTCAGCATTAACCCACTTCTATATGAGGTCGCTGATACATGCATGCTTTTTCCACCTTTTCCATTCTTGTGTGCAAGTAACATTGGCATAAACATTAAAAATGTACATAAATGACCGTAAATTATTTGTCTCGATGATCAGGTTGTTAGCAAGCCAGCTAGTTTTTCAAAAATTTTCAATCAGTCATGTTTCTTAAAGATTCTTGCTAAACTGTCTCAATTTCTCTCTCCCTAAAACAGTTATTACTTTTCAATTAACATTTTCCGTGGTAACATAGTGGTTAAAATTCTCGACCCGGGAGGTGACAGACCCTTGATCGAACCTACTGTAGGGCATTAAGAAATACATCCAGCCTTAATTCCCCAGCTCCAAACTGTCTCCACCCCCATAATTTGGACTAACAGTGACACATACGTCTCAACAAAAATTCTAATCTCTCTTTTAAACTTCAAGAGCTATGACAATCACATGTAAAGTTCAATGGCATTCACATGCATATTTTACACTCGCATATAACGTCCACTTGAAGAGCTTACGCAGTATGTGTTCAATGTACCTGAACAACACTTTTGAGTAATGAGGGAGAACAAATGACAGAGAAGTTTAACTCTAAAGAGTGATTCAAATGTAGAGGCAATTCTGTAAACATGGATGAACTTTATTTTTTCTACAATACCACAGTAGCACAGTGACTAGAGAGCTCAACTTGGGAAGTGACAATACCATGCTCGAGCCTGGAGTGGGGTGTTAAGAAAGGGCATCCAGCCTTAATTCCTCAGCTCCAACCTGTCTGTGTCTACCCCCATTCAAACGGCAAAACAAAAAAATAAAGAATAATAACAAAATAAGTCAGTTGGTGGGGTATTTGAGAGGTACTGACAGTGTATATTTAGGGTATACCATAATGGCATACATAATCATAATCCAAAGTAATTTCCTCATCTCACCTTTGAGAAGTCTTCTAGAAAACATTATCAATAAGAATATATTGTAAGAATATATCAGTAGGTAAAGGTTAACTATTTACCTACTGAGGCATTTTCTTGGATAAATCATTCATAGATATAATAAAAAAAAAACATTCACGCCACCTTTCATTCAGATATTAATATATAACAATATTTTCCATCTCACCTTCAGGAAAGTCCTTTCAGAGGCATCATCCACAAGAATGATCTCCTTGAGGAGTGTTGCAGGAGACCTGTTGATTACGGAATGGACAGTCCTTAGGAGTGTAGACCAAGCTTCATTGTGAAAAACAATTATAACCGAAGTGGTTGGCAGCTCCTGCACATTATAACTTTTCTCTAGACACCTGGAGATAACAAATATACAATCAATTACTTTGGCCAATAACATTAAAGTACAGAACAAGCATTCTTGAAGCAATCATGCCTGGAGAGCTACTTTCACCAGAGAAACGAAAACTGACTGTTTACAACTGAGGAAAGAGAAACTCCAATGAAAAAGAATTATGATTTATAAAAAAAACTTGATTAATTTACTAAATATTCCAATGAAATCTCAAAAAAAACTTACTTTTTCTTGCGCACATCAGGTAGAGTTCTGTTCAGTGGTATACGATCAGAAGCTAGTAAATTGAACCGATTGATGTGGTAGAGTTTCTGCATGTGTCCCAACTCCCAACTAGGAATCTGTACGGGGTTACCCATCTCACCAGCCTTGGGCTCTGGGTTGAAACCATTGGTGTTGAGCAATTCTGAAAGGCCAGATAAAAATCTGCTTGGCGCTTGAATAAATCTACAGTAATAATAAATGTTAACTTGGATATTGACTTGTACACGGATTAAAGAAAACTACTGTTATAATAGTGAAACAAAGATAAAAAATCTTTCAAAATGTTTCACTACTTTCCTACAACTGCTGATCAGGACAAATCACCCAAACCAATAAATTGTGTAAGAAAGTTGAAACTATCCTTCATTCTATACAGACATTGGTAGCTAAGAAGAGCATTTACACGTATATAACCAATCAAAAGGAAAATTATCGGATCTCATACACAAGTTTCTTACAATAACGATATTTCGGATTTCGTTAACATTCATAATGATAATAATAAAATGAAACTAAGGATATGAAAAGAAGTCTCTACACGTTTTCAGACAAACTAGAAAACAGTATTTAACATATGAATATTTTTCCCTTTTTGAGATATAATAACAAAGAGGGCCAATAATTACCATCAGTAATATTTGGCGTAGTTTTTCCAGGTATGTCATCTCCCATATAATGACCAACCACTACATGGATGCCTCTCTTGTCTATATATTCCTCTTGATTCCGATGTCTAGACCTGAAAATTAATGTTAAAAATCAATATCAAGAATATAAGAAAAGAAATTGAGAACTAATTTGAGAAGGATAAAATAATGTGATCTAAACCTTTAATTCTTGCAATATATATTGATTTGAAGTTAAACTCAGGAATGAAATATATGAAATTTTATATTTCAGAAATTGTTGCACACATTAAAGTGATCACGATGTATAAGTAAACACTACTTTTTTAGATTATATATTTGGCTATTTGTTAATATGATTATATATGATTGCAGAAGTGAAGAAAGAAAATATATTACACTGGTAATATACTTAACTTGTTGCAGGATTTTGTGAGCGAAGACAAAAATACATTTGAATTATATGCATTCTAAAGGTATGTGTCTGTCAGAGTGTACAGTATTTATATATATATATATATATATATATATATATATATATATATATATATATATATATATATATATATATATATATAGAAGCTCCCCTACTTACGAACAACCGAGCTACAAACAAAAACCTATCCATTATCTACTCATGTATTATTGTACTGTATTATTACATTATTATTACCGTATCAAATTTCATTAATACTGTATAGTTTATGTAGTAGTCAAGTGTATTTATCCTAAATAATGTACAGAACTACATTTGCATGCACTGTACAGTACATTTTGTTTTTAATCTATAATCAACTTATGAATAATTCTATTTACGAACAGATTTCTGGAACCTAAGTCATTCATAAGTTGAGGAGTATATATATATATATATATATATATATATATATATATATATATATATATATATATATATATATATATATATATATATATATATATATATATATATATGTATATATATATATACACAATAAATAATGAAGTTATCCATGCTGGAAATTTACTATTTAAACTGATACTTGCCATAAAAAAACAAAATGTATAAAATACTCATCTCTATGGAAAATAAACTTGGATAATAGATTAAAAAGCAGCTCTTCGTACTACATCTCGGATTTGGGAACATTCCAATGCATTCATAGATTCATATTACTCTTTAAAAGCGAGGTAATAAAAATGGATTTGCACAAAAATATTGCTAAACGATTCTTTTAAAGGGATGTTGCACGTAAACCATCAAGTTAAGCTTGAATACTATTTATGCTCGAAGTTTGTAATGGTTAATTTTACATATAAGGACACAAAGAGATATTTATGAGTAACGCTTTACATAAAAGATATATGTATGATTGGGTACACTTAAAATAAAATGAGTTACAGACAGCCACTTACAAAGAGGTACAAATATGCCTGAAACCACTTAATTAAGGGACCACTTACACTTAAATGAATTACAAAGAGCCACTTAAAGTTACGAAGAGGTACAAAGGATACCTGAAACCACTTACTTAAGAGGAATCATCACATCGGGATTATCCTCATAACTCATACGTTGGTCTTTAATAAGGAATATGAAGAGGAAAAGTCCAATCGACGCTATTGTCATGCCAAGCCAACGACCACGTCGCCGACATGGCCATAACCTGTAATAAAAATAAAACAAATTACAATAAAAAAAAATAAACTGAAATATGAATAAATATATTTACGGAAAATTTTTCGCTTTTGTATGACTTTGGGGTTAAATAGTATAGAAGATAGTGTGTATGTATGTATACATGTATGCATGCATGTGCATTTTTATACACACATACACACACATACCCTAAATATATATATATGTATGTATATTTACACACGTGTGTATTGGAAGATACGCATATATGCATGTATAGTTACACGTGTGTATGGAAACGTAGGAATGCATGCATGTATGTATGTATGTGTGTAGGTTATTACCTAATTGTGCTTACAGGAAAGAGTCTAATGCTCGCAATTCCCCGTCTCCCGGTTCGATTCTACTTTTATACTCAATGATACTTATCACATTTGTCCTTAAACTTATGAATTGAGTTACCATTAGCTACCTCCTCGCTTATCGAATTCTAATCATCAACTACTCTCACACTAAAAAATACTTCCTTACATTCGACGAAGAAGTATTCTTACGAAGCTTCAAACTATATATGTATGTATGTATGTATGTAGATATGCATGCACATATGAAAGTATGTATTTATGTATGTATTCATACATGCATGTATTGATGTAAATATGTAAGCATTTATGTAAGTATGTATGCATGTATCTATGTACATATGTATGCATTTATGTATGTAAATATGCATGCACATATGTATGCATGTTTGCAGATATGCATATGCATGTATATGCACGTATGTATGTACGTATGTATGGGTGTACGTACACTGCAAGTCACTGGTGCACACAAAAATGCAGCATTCAGAGGGCCAATAGATTCGTTCACGATTTAGCACACCATGCTCCAATTTCGAAGTCAAATAAAATGAAAATTTTCTTAATAAGAATATCAATTAAAGCCAACCTCATGATACATGGAGGCGCTGTCATAATATTAGCATAACTGATACATCGTTCATTACTTAAATGTCGATGTTATATTAATTCAATATTCTAATTTCCCACATTATATAATTACCGTACACGAACATGCTGTATGTTGTGTGTGTGTTTGTGTGTATTAATTGTCACTGTCATCTTACATAATATTATGCAATGCTATGAAAGATAATGGTTAATAATTTATATATAAGGAAAATACGTAATTAATAAGAATTTATTATGCCTTTCTATAATAATAATAATAATAATAATAATAATAATAATAATAATAATAATAATAATAATAACTGAAATAGGATTATGAGCTCGACTGACCTAATTAGTAAAAATGAGTTCATAAAATAATAATAATAATAATAATAATAATAACAATAATAATAATAATAACAATAATAATAATAATAATAACAGCGGTGGGATAATAATAAGCTTAAATGACCTAATTAGAGCCAAGGGCGTTGACCATTCCATAATGAATAGAGATATTCCCTTTGGGTCTTTGTCAGTATAATCGCTTTCAATTATTATATGTTATGTTTTGTTCTGTTTATTTGTTCTCAATTACGGGTTTGCTATTTATACCTCATCCATGTATTTTATCATTTTTATTTGTTTTTTGCAATTACGATATTGCTGAATATATTAATCTAATGTTTTTATGGCCTAATTGTGATTTGTTTATTTATTTAATTATTTATTTATTTATTTATACTTTGTCATCAATGCTCTGTTTAAAATGCATAAAAAAAAATTCGACTCTTTTTATTACTTTGCTGTGGTAGTTCTATTTATAATTTATAGTTTTATATATTGTTGTGGGCGTTCTAGTTCTAATTTTATATTTTGCTTTTTTGTAATCAAATGATAAATAGAACGCCCACCACAATATATAAAATTATAAATTATATAGTTTATATATTGTTGTGGGCGTTCTATTTCTAATTTTATATTTTGCTTTTTTGTAGTAAAACTCTTTCTACATAAATATTAAATGTCAAATGTTTCTTACTTTTTCTCTCTAAAGGGGGTTTACACGGTCAAACGGTTCGTCGAACGCGGTTAGACAGACAAGTGTTTGAAGTGATGTTCGAACGTGTGAACGGGGTATTTGCTTGTACCAAATACCCCGTTTGACCGTGTAAACCCCCTTTAGAGAGAAAAGGTGAGAAACATTTGACATTCTCTCCACAAATAGCAAAACCGTAGAACCGCGTTCGACGAACCGTTTGACCGTGTAAACCCCCCTTAATGATGGCTAATTGGCACTTGCATGGTAAAATATTAATATAATGACGATAATATTAATAATGAAAATATTCATTACGCATATATATGTGACAATTAGTCCCAACTTAGTAGTCACCGTGGCTCAAGCGGTAGCGTCCACGACTCTGAGGCGTCAGGTCGAGAGTTCGCGCCACGTCACGGCCTGAGGTTAGCAAGGGCATGCACTCAGGGTAAGAATTACATCAGCCAAAACAAGTCCTTCGCAAGAAGACAACCGTCATAGCCCTTAGTAGAAAAGGGAGTTCGTGACGTAAAACCGAATCCTATCCTTAGTCCCGATTTTAAGGGGGGCGGAGGCAGGCTGGAGCTGGGAGATTAAAGCTAGATGCCCCTCCTAACGCGGGGATCGATCCCGCGCTACTTAGGCTTGTCAATTCCTGACTCAAGCGCTCTGCCAATGAGCTGCCGTGGCCCCCTTAGCAATAATGACTATAATGACAAAATTGTTAGTGATAACGGAGCCGTTGTAGCTATCATTATCACAGTTTTATAGCTTATGTGATCATAGATAATTAGTCCCAATTTGAGGTGGAATCTGATGGATTGAAGCTGGGGAACTAAAGCTGGATGCTCTTTCAATCGCCCCGCCAAGGGTTCGAACCAAGGTCCATCACCTCCCGAGTCGAGCATTCTATCGGTTACGCTGCGGCGATCTTAATGTTATTACAGATGATGTTGATTGCATACGTAATAATAAATGACAAAACACCAAGTTAAACTCGAACACTGTTTCTAATAATGCCTAAAATGGGATCAACTGAAGATAACGCACCTCGAACCTACCAACTTGAGAAGCAGTAAAAAGGGAGTGTGGGATGATGTCCCTCCCCCTGCTGGCAAAATAAGGTGTGAATGCGGTTATGAAATTAGGTTAGGTAAAGTATGAGCAAGTGTTTACTTTCACACCCTCAACTAGCAATAAAAATACGCTAAAATATCTAAAGCAACTTTAAAATAATTTCAAGTGTGAAATTTCTTAACTAGGGTGAGCTAACCAAATCAAACCCAAATTAACCTAATTTAACCTGACAAAAATATATTTTCTCTTTAACTTGGATTGCGAAAATAAAACAATGACCATTAATGATTAGTATACAAGGTGTCAATTGTGAAATTAGTGTTCATTTAGAATGAGGTTAGGTTAATAAAACTAGAAAAATCGAATTGAAAAATAGTCTGTGGTGCCTTTTCTTCAATTGATCGTTGATCCACATCTGTCACACAATACTCGAAATCTTCATTTAGAGAAATATAATTTAAAAAAATGTACAGCAGAGCAACAGAACATAACTGTAAAACACCAACAGACTAAAGGGGGGTTTACACTGTCAAACGGTTCGACAGACAAGTGTTTGAAGTGATGTTCGAACGTGTGAACGGGGTATCTGGTTGTCGAACACGTTTGTCGAACGTGTTCGACAACCAAATACCCCGTTCACACGTTCGAACATCACTTCAAACACTTGTCTGTCGAACCGCGTTCGACGAACCGTTTGACCGTGTAAACCCCCCTCTATGGTAGACAACATGTATATAAGGCCAATCTGAAATCCTGTGGGAAAAATCTAGAAAACGAAGATTTAGAAAATACATATATATATATATATATATATATATATATATATATATATATATATATATATATATATATATATATATATATATATATATTTTCCCAATAAAATAACACGTATTATTTTCCTTACGTTTGTTCAGAGATCACCGAAAATGAGTAAAGATAGCTTTCCACTGAGGTATTCACATCATATACGAGTAAACTATAGGTGAATTACTATATACAAACGAAGATAATTTTCCAACTCTACTATCCTATCCAATTAGAAGAAGAATCCTGCTGTTCATATATAAACATGGATTATTAGGTAAATGTAACTTCCCCTTACAGGCGCTTAATAAGTCAGGAAATCAGGAGATAAAACTTTTTTTTTCCACTCGAGATTGAATTTTTAGTCCTTGTAAATGTTTTTACACGCTAAGTATATGCCGAAAATCCAACTAGGCACTCCTTTCAAAAGCTATGGTAAATCTATCTATCTATCTATCTATCTATATATATATATATATATATATATATATATATATATATATATATATATATATATATATATATTATATATATGAGTTACTGAAGCACGATTAATATAAATCTAACTTTGACATGTAACTTTTAAGATGTCAAATCGTCATTTTTTCTTAATAGACCGACATGAGCCAAAACTCACAACGAGGTACAATGGTCGAAGTTAAGACCATATTGCATGGGGCATTATCTACTTTAAAGGATATTTTCGTGTACTTAGCAAATATATCGTTCTTTATGGAGCAGAATTTGAGCAATTTATATACCATGACACCAAAACACGAGGTCACGAAGAGAGAGAGAGAGAGAGAGAGAGAGAGAGAGAGAGAGAGAGAGAGAGAGAGAGATTAATTCTGTACATGCAATTTTCCTTAACAAAGCCCTTGAATTTGGGCGTAGACGAGAGAAAAATGAGCAGAAACCGATTAAATTTTGGGTTATGTGAAATTACTCTACTCAATTCTGACTGCTATCGCTCTGACCGTAATTTTACGAATCGTAAATTATTAATTTAGCCTATGATTTTACCAGTCTCTGTACTGCTGTGACTGTGGGAAGAGTCCGTAAAATATCGTTAACACAGTTAAAAAAATATTGTCGGGTAGAAGAATTCTTTCAAATAGGCCTATAGTATTATGATAGGCAGAAGAAACATTTCTTTGTGTCTATCGAGATTATTAAATTAATTTTCACGTAATTAGTAAGAATATATCTTAAAGTATAAGAAAGGGAGGGGGGTAAGAATACTCCCTCCGTGTTCCCCTGCGTCTCGTAAAAGTCGAATACATGGGGCGGAGCGAAGGGATTGGGAATCCCTTCCTCTGTATTTACTTCCCACGAAAAGTCAAAGTATATGGATGGATAAGGAAAAATTATGAAAAAATTTCTCCTATCAGACGAAAGCAAAATGCTTACCAGTAAGATAATAACAAATCCAATAGCAATAATAATATAAAGCGTATTTTAATATATCTTTTAATATGCAAGTCGCCACAAAAGTAATATAGACGATTTTAGTCCAGCGCGAACTGAATTCAATAATAAAAAACAGAATTTATCATCTCGGACTCATTAAAATACATAAAAGAGGTAATATTAATCAAAATATAATATGAGAGATTACAAATGGAACACCAAACTAAGGACTGAATCATCTCGTTATGTTGATTATATGCTCTCTCTCTCTCTCTTGCTCTCTCTCTCTCTCTCTCTCTCTCTCTCTCTCTCTCTCTCTCTCTCTCTCTCTCTCTCTCCATATTGTAAAAATCCTATATAAGTGCCCAAAACGAGACCGTCTTTGTTATTCATGATGTTTTGTTGTTCTTTGTACTTTGTTGACGTCAATCTCTCTCTCTCTCTCTCTCTCCTCTCTCTCTCTCTCTCTCTCTCTCTCTCTCTCTCTCATCGCGTTGGGACCTTTTTTAATTACATAAACTATAGGAGAAATGAAAAAAAAAATGAATAAACAGCACAAAATATATGCACAGACATCATGATGACGACGAGAAAAAAATACGACATAAATCAAATTAGTGTAAATTAAAAAGAGTTAAGAGGACTGTCATTACATGACATCTCTCTCTCTCTCTCTCTCTCTCTCTCTCTCTCTCTCTCTCTCTCTCTCTCTCTCTCTCCCAATGTCATGTTTAAAGACTTGTCACGCTGTCTGCTAAGGGCTATTAACTTTTATTAAGCAAAAGTATGAAGTGCAATCCTTACCTCTCAGGAATACTATGTATGTATGTGTATGCAAGTATATATATATATATATATATATATATATATATATATATATATATATATATATATATATATATGCACAAATAAATAAATAAATAAATACATAAATATATATATATATATATATATATATATATATATATATATATATATATATATATATATATATATATATATATATATAGGCACAAATAATAAATAAATAAATAAATAAATATATATATATATATATATATATATATATATATATATATATATATATATATATATATATAGAGAGAGAGAGAGAGAGAGAGAGAGAGAGAGAGAGAGAGAGAGAGAGAGAGAGAGAGAGAGAGAGAGAGAGAGAGAGAGAGACTTAACTCATCATTGCATCCAAATATTCTCTTTTATAAATGTGTTGAACGTACTGACCACTAGTATGCAGCTGCTGTTAAAAATGAAATCATAAGTAAAATATTCCACCCTAAGCCACAATATGCCAAGACCAAGGACTTCTAGACCAAGGGTGAAGCGCACAGTCATTCTGGATAATTCTTCTCTGAAATCATTCTGATTTCAGATGTTTACTCTCTCGTGACTTCTCAAGTCAGACCAGATGACTTGCACCGCACTATCATCTGAGATAAACCAGACCAGATTGTCAAATAATGAGAAACCATTTCACCAATATACATATTTCATGATACCTATTCCTGTGAACCGTGAATAATCTTTGGTATTTCATGAGGACATAGGCACTCCATGAATATTATTGGTTTATTTTTCATTTATTATTACTGTCAGATTCTTGGCATTGTCACGAGGGGTATTCTGTATGAGCTTTTCAAATTAATAAAAGGAATCAACAGTCTGAAGAGGCAATATTATGACGTTATGGAACCAATCTAAATGCGATATACAAGGTAGGCTATGACGTTATAGAACCAATCTAAATGCGATATACAAGGTAGGCTATTTTTTTTTTTTTTAATTTATTCAGATAACTGTACATGGGGACATGTGCACATGGGCACTCCCAGTCATATTGCAGTTGATAACATTACAATCTATGTGGTTATGTATAAATAACATACTAATAGAATTTGCAATTAATTTAAAATATCATAGCAAGTAATTAATAATAAAATATAGTGTAATAATTGAAGAGTACTTGAAGAGTAATCATTGTGACAATATTTTCAATAGCCCTTGTTGAGTGCTATCATTAAAGTTCCGTTTCGAAGGTCCGCTCACCCCTCAAGGGTGAACATCCAAAAAAAAAAAAAAAAAAAAAAAAAAAAAAAAAAAAAAAAAAAAAAGGTTTCACTTTTCAACAGTACTACTGCAGACAATTTGAAGCAGATATAGAATAACAATTTTCAGGTTAGAATAATAAGTAGGTACATACATATATATATACACACACATA
>JAXCGZ010010199.1:22500-37500 GCA_037179515.1 Halocaridina rubra | reverse complement strand
TGGTATTGGAGCAACCGTGTAGTAACCCATGCAAATTTAGAAATTTTAGTAAGGACCCAATCAGAAGAATCAAAGTTCATGTCCCCTAGGTGGCTTGTACAACTTTTATTTTCGCCAGAGTCATATATGACAGAATGATATGGCATTGGAGAAATCGAGTAATAGCCCATGTCAGTTCAGAAAGTTTAGTAAGAGCCCAATCAGGAAATTCAGATTTCAGGTCTTAAGGTGGTTTGTGCAACTTTATTTTCACCAGTCATATCAGAATGAGAATGAATTGGTATTGGCACAATCCTGTAGAAGTGCATGTCAGTTCAGAAAGCTTAGTAAGAGCACCAGTTGATGTGTAAGGCTCTGTGGAGACATTTTAAAGTAAGGCTTCAGTACAGGAAAAAAATGTAGTCTTGTATTATGTAAAATATAAAACACACTAAATTTAATTTGGCATATGATAATTCTTAACAAAGGCACTCACGAGATGTGTGCTGAGAGGCTAGTACCTCAACATATGAAAAATTACTATGATAGACTATGATAGACTATGATACTGATAAAGTTCACACAATGACGGAGCGAATCCTTTACCAGAAACTATTCCATATATCTTTATGCAATTATGATACATTTTTATCAAGCAAAATTAATCTGAAAGATTGTAAAAGGCCAGGCACTGTATTAGGAAAAATTACCACACGATGCAGAACTATAGCTAAGACTGCAAAGTCAAGGCCCATTATGATAATACTGACTTCGTTGTGCCTGGATGATTCAAAGTTGGTATGCATTTATTCCTTTTTCTCTAATCAAGACATCATCTTAATAGCCCATCAGTTTACATATGACTCCCAAAACAAATGTTTGCTTTCTAAAAAAAAAAAACACTGCGTAGAGTGAAGAGCTCCACAAACTACAAAGGTACAAGAACTTAGCAGTTCAGTTATTACTGTTTCAAAAAGAAAATTGATTTGAACACACATGCACTAATGCTAATGATGCTGATGAGAAATTGGACGAAGTAGAGAGCATTGACAATAAGAGAGATCTTTGCGAGGCTCTGAGGTGGTAATAATGGAAGACTGGAAGAAATGTAGCAAAGAGTGTCTAAAAATGTAAAATGCCAATGGGCTGAACACTAGAAAATATTTGGAATAGATAGCATTGCATCATATATGGTACGTTCAGAAGATGAGAGAATCTTGAGAAGAATAACCACAGTAATGTAAGATATTTTTGAGAAACCGGAATGTATCAGAAGCCTGTCAAAACTTTTATTTGGTACTCTCAGTGACTGTAAAAGTTAACAGAGAAAAGTACAAAAGCTAAGGTTGATTAAATCAGAGTGCACTAAAACTAATGCATGGAGAGAATGTTCTGCATTGAAAGTTTAAGTGTTGAAGTAATTTCAACTGAAGTAAAGTGAAACTATTTGCAACATGGAGGTTATAATAGAAGGTAATTTATCTTAAAATAACAGGGGAAGAGGGATTAGTGTAAGGGGAAACTGTTTCACATGTATCTGAAAAAACACAAGTTGGGATTGTCAAGATATGCAAAATGGAGCGTGCTTGATGTATGAGGTGTGATAGGTAATGCATGAATTGAACTTATGATTTCCTCTTAAGGTAGGAACAGTCATAGCTCCCATGGTTGCATTTTGTGTGTAAGGATAGTGAGATAAAGGGACATTTCAGACTTAGGTTTAGTCATAGGTGAGGTACTAGAATAGCAGATGATGCACTGTTAATATTTGTTAGTAACAGATTGGATGCTGTATGAAAATATTCTGATAAAATTGTGTTTGGTGATACTGATATAAACCTCACTAGTGAGTCTGATATGCTATCACAAGAAACTTAATCGATAACTAGGAATTATTTGTATCTCTATGCCGTATACCAGTATATTGTACAATAAAAGCAGACGAGAAAGGGTTTGAACATGTTAATATGGGACTGGTATCAAGTTGAAGTAACTAAGGATGGGAATACAGATTAAGTTATTGGATAAGTGAGACAGGCAGCAAATAATCTGGATAAGCAATAGATCAGAGACAAGGATCGAAAAAATAGCGAATTGTGCAGGAAAGTATGGATTTCTTCGTTTGATTTAGGGTAGGAGGAGGATGTTGACAGCAGAGAAAACAAAAGACAGCTGCTGTTTAATGACATTACATTAGGATCATACGGAAGTAAGGAGAACTGATAACTATGAAATGCACCGATATACGCTGGAAATAGTGAAAAATATCAAGGGTGTATACTGATTGGTACTGACACATGGAGTTATTTAGAGAAGAGGGAATATCAGAAACTTCATTATTCAACTGTCTGGTGGAGCAGTTGAAGTGTCAGAATATAAGGACCATAGCATTTTGAAAGTAAAGGTATATAAATGAAACTAAAGAGGAGTGCTAATTTAGAATTTTATTTCAGCAAAAATCTTATTGATAGTTCAGAAAATAAAGCTCTTTCCTTACACATGGAATATCTTGCATTCAATTCTTTAAAGTGGCTACTGCAGTCAGTCTTAACCAAAGCCAAGTCAGGAATATAAGGAAAGGGAAATGGCGTCCCTTTTGCGACAGCAGCTTATGTCTCTATAGGACCAGCGAGTAAACCTTTAACTAACATAAGTGGGGTCTAAAATAATTTTTTTTTTGTAAGAGTTTAGTGTGACAGCTATAGGAATGCCGTTCCACTATTTTCAGATTAATAATACTGACTAATGGCGGTGTACTTTTGTAACAGTGGATTTTATTACAAAATCTGGCACCGGTGCCTGTTTTTGCAAAACACGTATCTCAAGGCGACAGCAGTGCAAACCCTCATTCATATGTAGGTGAGGCAGAGATAAGCATTGCAATAGATACCTAAGAAACACATTATGGCACAAAAATTACGTCGTGGTTGCTGATAATTTTAGAATATTCTAGGGATTATTTAATGTAAAAGACATTGGCCCGATTCCTTAAACAGTGTAAACCTAGGATACCATATTGTTAGTTATCTAGACACACACACAAATGGATTTCATAAACGCATCTGACGCGGTTCTGTGTATGGCTAGGATCCCGTACGGGATCCTAGCCATACCCAGAACCGCGTTAGGTGCGTTTATGAAATCCATTTGTGTGTCTAGCTAACTAACAATATGGTATCCTAGGTTTACACTAAGAAATCGGGCCTTTGTAGCGCCTGCTTTGCGATAACTCACAGATCTCTGCTTCTAGTCATGTAAATGTTAAGTATTTGCACTTTCATTGTGCTATGACTCAAATTTCCTGATATTCAGTGCAGGTGTTGACTGTGCTACTTATTAATAATGATCATCAATTCTGATTTCATATTTGGATTCCTCATTGTATATATTAGTTCTCATTCCATCTCTAAGACTTGGCTTGGGAACAATTATGCAGCAGTGCAGTACTGGATTCATCTCAAGACGTGAATAAGTATAGAATATACAGTATAAATAAATAAAATATGGTCTTCGCTGAAGACGTTGCTCTTTTATCTGGTGCCATTTGTCAGTGCCACTTCTCTCGAGACCCTTTGTCAGTGCCAGTCTGGTTCCGACGTGTTGATGACAAAGGAGAAGAACCCCCCCCCCCCAACTACCCCTCCTCAAACTCTGCGTCAATTTATGGGTTTATCAGAATCTCTTCTGTCGAGATGGAAAGCTGTGTCATATAGTCTATCGCTTTCGAGTTGGCTGTAGAGAGACATCGCTGGTTGATGACGTATTCTTTTTTTCCTTTTCAGCTTTAAGAAATTCAGAGAGATCATTTATGCTGGAATAATGCTAGAGAGAATACCAGCTCTTGCTCAAACAGGGAAGGAAATAAGCGCAAATTCAAGAGTAATATGATTAGCGTTCGAGTTGGCTGTATAGAGGCATCGCTGGTGGATGACGTATTCTCTTTCTTTTTCTTTTTCAGCTTTAAGAAATTCAGAGAGAGTATTTATGCTGGAATAATGATAGAGAGAGTATGCATTGGTATGCCAGTTCTTGCTCAAACAGGGAAAGAATAAAGAATAATATTTCCTCGCAATATATGATTAGCTTGTTAAATGCGCAAATTAAGGAGTAATATGATTAGCTTGTTAAATGGTGTATGAATAATGCAGAAAAAGAATATTGTAAAATGTCGGTATGTTGCGGCAATACAAATAGTTGTTTACGGTATTAAAAGTTGCTGCTATTTTCAATATTTTTTTTATAAATAAGTTCTTAAAGAAAATCACAATTGCACTATGGGAAATTAAAACATGGAAATATTTTTTATGGGAAAAATGAGTGTCGATTCGAATCCGACTAAGATAGGAGAGACCAAATTATCATTAACTCTTCAAACCATCGATTATCACAATATAGTAGTACTCTAATTTACCTACAATATATCTATAAATAGAACAATTGCAGTAATCTCAACCCCCCCCCCCTAAAATTCTAGGATCTTCATAAAACAAAAACATGGAAGAAAAAAAAGAGCTTATCTAATTATTGGATAGCAGATGGTGCCTTTCAATTTGCGCGACATTTCAAATGCAATATGTCAGCGTCGTAGTTGGCACCGTGTGTTACCCCGGACCGTGTCTCTGTGTGTTGTGCTTTATTTCTGTCACTCCAAGTTAGAGAAATGATAGGGGGCGAGAGAGAGAGAGAGAGAGAGAGAGAGAGAGAGAGAGAGAGAGAGAGAGAGAGAGAGAGAGAGAGAGAGAGAGAGAGAGAGAGAGAGAGAGAGAGGAGGAGAGAGAGAGAGAGAGAAAAAACATAGGAGAGAAGAGAAAAGAAAAGAGAGAGAGAGAGAGAGAGAGAGAGAGAGAGAGAGAGAGAGAGAGAGAGAGAGAGAGAGAGAGAGAGAGGAGAGAGAGAGAGAGAGAGAGAGAGAGAGAGAGAGAGAGAGAGAGAGAGAGAGAGAGAAATTGCTACAATATTAGCCTGTTTCTATACAAGAAACTACTATTCTATCATTTCTTTACAACGTTTAAATTGGAAAGTACCAATATACTCAAAAGCTACAACCAAGAGTTTCAAGCTATCATTATACGTTACCCATCCGCAAATGGACATGTTCTCGCATTATCAAAATTTACAGACAGAAATATGTAATCAGTGTTGACGAGAATAATTTTTGGTGCCACTTTCGCTTATCTACGTTTCATGAATCTACTTCCTAACCTAACCTAACCTAACCTAACCTAACTAGTAGATAATTTTTCCTTGTTCGTTTGTTAGTTAGTTTGTTTGTTTGTTTGTAGATAGTAAGCGAAAGTAGCACCAATTTTTTTTTATAATAAACTGTATGCACTTAATAAAGCAATGTAACAAAATGAGTTTCGTCCATAAGACAGACAATGCCAAGGAAACGATAGGAAAAACTGATATGGAATACAAATTAGAACTTCGAACTGGACAATAAGTGATGTGGAAACAGGAGAAACAAACCAGTTAGAAACTCGTTACCACAACGTGATGATTGTACGAGAAAAAATTACAAAATAAATGTTAAAAATGGTTTCTTAAATATCCTTTTACGCTGGTTTCATGAAAATGCTTCTTTAGCTGAACGAAGTCCGTAACAATCACAGACAATCAATATTAAAAACAAATTAGATCGTTTAGTAGTAGCATTGACAAAGTAGTCACCGTGGCTCAAGAGGTACCGTCCGCGACTTTTAGGAGTCAGGTCGAGGGTTCGCGCCCCGTATCGGTCTGAGGTTAGCAAGGGCATGCACTTGGGGTAACGATTACATTTGTCAAAACAAGTCCTTCGCAAGAAGGCAACTGTCCTAACCCTTGGTAGAAAAGGGAGTCGGTGACGTAAAACCGGCAAAAAAGGGAGTCGGTGACGTGAAACCGGTACAAAGAAAAATAGTAGTAGCATTGACAAAGTGCTAGGGAATCACTTGAAAGATATTTGAATTAATTACAAGCATTTTAATCAATATTTTTCAGTCAACGTTGATACCAAACTGCATTTTACGTTATGCATTTTTTTCCTTTATTTGTATTTAGTCATTGATATTAATAATAAACCTTTATTTCCATTACAATACAATGGGTATTCGTCAGCCGGGGCAAGCCCCAACCCACCCACTGTGGTGCCCAACCACAGCAGTACCAGCCAGGTAACAGCTTAAGCTCTCGGTCTTGGACGGGAACCGATCTTTCGACCTCGTGAATGCGAAGCCAGCACTTTACCACTGTACTAGCCGGTCAGCTGAAGAGAGGGTTCATCAAACAGCAAAAGTAAGTTCCTAATTTAAAGATTCATATGTAACTTTACATTATTGTGAACTTTTTCCACTGCGACTAGTTGTAACAATAATCCGGTTCCGGTTTTACGTCACGGACTCCCTTTTCTATCAAGGGCTAGGACGGTTGCCTTCTTACGAAGGACTTGTTTTGGCAAGTGTAATCCTTACCCTGAGTGCATGCCCTTGCTAACCTCAGACCGTGACGGGGCGTGAACCCTCGACTTGACGCCTCAGATCAATACTTTAAATAAAGATGGTCATATTTATATTACGTGAAGTGAACATTTGTACAAAAGAGGGAGTGCCTGCGTGCACGTTCCTATGTACAAAAATTGGCATTATAAAGTAAATGGACATCTGGGCATCAGATGGAGTGCCTGCGTTCTCATGTCCCAAAGTTTACTTATTGGTATAATAAAAAAGTGAGTATGTAACAGGTGCATGGACACTAATTATACTAACAACCCCACCAGTTTTGCTTCATTCGAACAGCTGTTTGTGCGGTTTTATTTATAATAATAATGATAATAATAATGATAATAATAATAATAATAATAATAATAATAATAATAATAATAATAATAATAATAATAATAATAATAATAATAATAATAATAATAATAATAATAATAATCAAATAATAATAATAATAATAATGATGATGATAATAATAATAATAATAATAATAATAATAATAATAATAATAATAATAATAATAATAATAATAATAATAATAATAATAATAATAATAATAATAATAATAATAATAATAATAATAATAATAACAATAATAATAATAATAATAATAATAATAATAATAATAATAATAATCATAATAATAATAATAATAATAATAATAATAATGGAGCTACACAACTGCACGAAATAGCGCTGTTACGTACAGTCGAGCACTATAAAAATAGGACCCTCAAAGGATGGTAACTTAATCCATTCGAGATAAAACATCTAACCTCTTTAAAACAAGTCTTCTTGGCAACCAAACCCCGAAAACGAAAGAAAAAACATCCTCCGGAAATGAACTAAGAAAGGTGTTCGAGTAGTTTCACCCATCGTTTTTTACTTTTTTTAAGTCTACAAATGTTTTACAAGGATCCATCTAGCTTGAAACTCATATTATTTAATATTACGTGTTTTTTACAATGATACATGTGGTTTGAAACTCACATTCGGTCGACATCCCTGGGATATATATTCATTTCTGACTATACAACTATGAGTAAATTAATCAAATGAACAAGCAATGAACTGAAGATGTAACTTGAGTACTTTCATAAATGGTTACAAGTACTTACTAGTGACTTAACCTTTCGTTTTGCATCTAACTGACGGAACTAGGACATCTAGCACCCTCTTGCTACAATTGTGGCTCTAACAAGAACCATATGCAATTGGATCTCCTTTTTCATGCATCAATAACTGGTAGCGTGCGCGACTCTGAGGCGTCAGGTCGAGGGTTCGGGCCCCGTCACAGTCTGAGGTTAGCAAGGGCATGCGCTCAGGGTAACGATTACATCTGCCAAAACAAGTCCTTCGCAAGAAGGGAACCGTCCTATCCCTTGGTAGAAAAGGGAGTCCGTGACGTAAAACTGGAACAACAAATAATAACTGGGTGTGAACGGTAACTTAGGATATCACATCACAAAACTGTAGCCAATGGTATATACCTTGATTCACTGAAGTTAAGATAAACTCCATAACGCGGTGCATTTATACATTAATAGCCAACAGTTTTTTTCTCATTCACAAATATATCCTTACCCTATTTCTTAGACTAACTCCTACTCAAGGAAGCAAAATATACTTTCTGGATTCATGGCAAATACCATTATCATTTGATTGCTGCAATTGAAGGATCATGTATCACTTATGTAAAATAAAAACTATGAGGTATGACTATACAGTGAATATATAACATAAAACGACTGGATTAACACTGACAGGTGACCGCACCAATACATGGTCTTGCCTAAGCATAACAAGTGTACATGTCGGTAACTTACCATAGGATATACATTGATTTACACAGCCATAATACAGTAAAATAAACATCATAGATTTCATCCTAACCAAGGGAGATCTATAAATATATATTAAGGGTAATATTATAAACAATAAGAGGAACACCTACAGTTTCGCGGGCCATACCAATTTTCAAAACCTACCAATAGATGGCGATAGGCTCTAACTAGAGAACTGGCTAATGAATACACAAAAAAAAAAAAAAAATGGCGACAATAGGCATACGAAACAATTTTTTACTATCCTAACTAAAAATACTTACCTAACCTTCAGTCGAACTACTTACCTATGTGGAGGGATGAGGTTGTTGAGCGGCATGGCCAGCTAAACTGTAAACTACCCCAATAAAGTACTTAACAGTTTCATATCAAAGGTTAATCTGGACCCTGTCGTAGGAAATTATATTGACCCTGCTTGCACCCGACACACACAGAAGTCAAATATTTCTGTGAAAACACTGAGGAAATCACTGATCTATGCAGAAACATTGACTATCGTCCCAGCAAATAATACATAATCTTCCTAGGAAATAATGGGTAGTTTACAGTTTAGCGGGCCATGCCGCTCAATGACCTCATCCCTCCACTTAGGTAAGTAGTTCGACTGAAGGTTAGGTAAGTATTTTTAGTTAGGATAGTAAGATGGGGGGTCCCACCTGGCCAAGAGGTTAGGTAAGTATTTTTAGTGAGGATAGTAAAAAACTGTTTCGTATGCCTATTGTCACCATTTTTGTTATGTGTTCATCCGCCAGTTCTCTAGTCAGAGCCTATCGCCATCTATTGGTAGGTTTTGAACATTGGTATGTCCCGCTAAACTGTAGGTGTTATGGCTATTCGAAAGCTATTCACATAAATAGGACCTGGCAAGTTCAGTGTCTGTATGGTAACTTGAGGGGAAACATGAAACCAAGGTAACTTATTAGGAGGGAAATGTATGGGTAAGTCATGGAAATACATAATGGGAGAGAGGGGTAGTACCCAACCTTAACCATACCACTTAAGTTTACTAAATTACAGTGGCCTTAATGCCCATCCTCTCCTTAAGCATTGTAATCTAAAGTATACATGAGACACACATTCATGGACTCCACACATCCTATTCAATATTTCAGCAGATATTGACTGTTACACCCTTGGAGTGTGATGAAATGCAAAACCACTGGGGTAGTTTACAGTTTAGCGGGCCATGCTGCTCAACGACCTCACCCCTCCGACCTCACCCCTCCGCTCAAGTAAGTAGTTCGACCCTAACCTGTATGATGGGGGGGTTCCAGGGGGCGAAGCCCCCCTGGCTAAGAGGTTAGGCAGGTATTTTTAGTTAGGTTAGTAAAAAATTGATTCGTATGCCTATTGTCGTCATTTTTGTTGTGTATTCATCCGCCAGTTCTCTAGTTAGAGCCTAGTGCCATCTATTCGTAGGTTTTGAATATTGGTACGGACCGCAAAACTGTAGGTGTATCGTGTAATGAAATGCAAAACACTGAAACACATACCAAAAAAAAAAAATAATAATAATTTTATCAACTCTTAAAGATAAAACACTCAACATAAAAAAAAATAATAATTTAACTCACTATTTATCTCGCTTATCAGTCGTGTTACTATTTGCCATTGGAGTCCAAAATCATGACAAACCGTAGGAATCAAATCAACAAATAAGAGAGTTAGTTCACACATGACAAAATATTCATATTACTTGGAAAACACAGCAAGAGATCACACCAAAATGTCTTCTTTCCACTCTGTACACTTTCAAACAAGGATATGAAAATCGTAATCAAAAGATCTTAATGCTGTGTCCCCTGATTGTCTGGAGTTTTTGACCAATGAACAAGAAATTTGACATCGGTTTTTAAGACGAGTATGTTGTACGGGAGTCGTATGTAATTATATTGTTCCAGTTTTACGTCACGGACTCCATTTTCTACCAAGGGCTAGGACTGTTGCCTTCTTGCGCGAACCTTCGACCTGATGCCTCCAAGTCGCGGACGCTACCGCTTGAGCCACGGGGACTACTCATAAGTAATTATATTCTGCTGGTATATTTGGAGATTTTTTTTATGACTAACACTGTTCAACTATATTAACTTTACTCCTTGTATACTTATAATTTTTTTTTTTAATAAAATATGATACAGACGGCTGTAATATAAAGAAAGCAAAAATAATTGCATGATACGGTAATAACGACATAAAAACAATGAAATATGAATGTAAGCAAAAAAGACCATTCATTGCACTATTTTATGAACATATTTGAAATAATAATAATAATAATAATAATAATAATAATAATAATAATAATAATAATAATAATAATAATAATAATAATAATAATAATAATGATAATAATAACAATAATAATAATAATTAATAATAATAATAATAATAATAATAATAATAATAATAATAATAATAATAATAATAATAATAATTAATAATAATAATAATAATTTTCCACAAGAGAGCATATCACACTGGAGAGAGCAGGGTGTCCATGACTGAACAAAAAGTGGAAGTGCCAGAAAATCACATAGACTGCACATTCAAATCAAAATCAAATCAAATCAAAACATTTATTTCCATTTTGTACAATGGTTATTCAACATTAATAGTAACTTATAAGTAGACATGTAATTAAACTAATAAATAAGAGCGTTAGACATATAGTTAAAATAAATGTAGCTTTCATAGAAAATAATAATGCTGTAATAAAAATTTTAACAATAATGTTAATAATAAAGTAGTAAGTATGCCACTAGATACAGGATCGTTATTATCGGCATCATTTCCATATTTGTTTCCTTACAATGAGAATAATTAGTTCTTAATGAGCAGCAACTATTTGTCCAAAAGAAAACTATATAGTTTGCCTTTGAAAGCTGTGAAGGAGGATGCATTTTTAAGATGCTCTGGAATATTATTCTAGAGTGTTGGCCCTTTGATAGTGATCATCTTTGAACCTGCTTCTGTGTTTGTTCTGTGAATAAAGAGCTCACTGCTCTGTCTTGTGTTGGTTCCCCTTATATCCCTGACTGTTTTTAAATCAAATAGCCAGCTAGGATAATGATGGTCCAAAATTTTGAATACAAAAACATAAATAGCATAAGCGACCTTATTTTCCCGCAGCCACCCAAGTTTATTGAGAGCTGGTGTGATGTGGTCATATTTTCTTATTCCTCCCAGGGCAACTCGAGCTGCAAAATTAATAAGCTTCTGTATTCTGTTTATCTGAGTTTTAGTGGTAGATCCCCAAACAGTTGTGCAGTAGTTAATGTGACTTAGGGCTAGAGATTCAACAACAGTTATTCGAGTGGTAGTCTCAAAATTGTCTTTTATACGTGATAAGTACATTAATGTTCCTGTAACCTTTTTGCATACTTTATCTATGTGGGAATCAAACAACATGTGGTTATCAAAGTAAATTCCTAGGTTTTTGACTGTTTTGCTAGGTGTGATAATATTGTCGCAAAAATTAATTGTTGTGTTTTCTGGAATTTGTGCTATGTGGTACCTTGAACCAATAAATATGCACTGTGTTTTACTTTCGTTAATTAACAGCCCAATTTCTTGGAAATAGGTTTTAATTTTTGACAGAGTGTTTTCTGCTCTTAAAGTTAGCTCTGGGAGGTTATTAGTATCACCACTAAGGAGTAGCTGAGTGTCATCTGTATATTGTACGACTAGACAGTCAGAAATGAAAGAAGATAGATCATTCCATTCCTTCTCTGATCGGATTTACGTCACGGACTCTCTTTTCTACTAAGGGCCAGGACAGTGCCTTCTATCAGTATCGTTTTGGTCTTAACCTAAGTAATATCAAGAAACAAAATAACATAAGCACTTGGGCAGAAAAGAGAGTTAGCGCCTCATGAAAAAATACAGACCATATAATACAGAGTGAGGCACTGTTCCCCTCCCCCCTTAACCCCTCCATCTCTCTTCCTCACTCCATCCCCCCAACACTCCCAGTATCAGCATCATCGGGGGGAAAAAAGACATCCAACTCCCATCAGAAAGTTTGTAAGGAAGTTGTACAAGACCATACCATAGTGTGATTAAGATGGGGCCAAGGGCGGCTTCCTGACCCCGGGGGAAACACTGGGCCATAAATTAAAACAATCCATAGGGACCCGGCAGCCTTTGCCGCACCGCTCGACTGGAAAAAACACGTAAAGTCGAAACTCTTATGTTCCAGAAACGAACTTTTGGCCTCTGTACGCTCCTCGCTCGCTTTGGTTGATGAAGTTATAAAAAATGTATACAGGTGGGTTGTGTATCAAGGTATTTTGGCTTCTGAGTGTATCTGTGTACGTCAGTGCGTGCGTTTGCATTCATGCGAGTTTTTTGTAACCGAAATGTAACTTTTTTTTCAGTGATGAATGAGTAGGAAGAACACGGAATGGAAAGATGGAAAATTGCAAGGGAAAGGAGGAGCGAAGGGGTGGCAATCCCTCCTTTCCAAAATTATCTTTCCTCCCATGAAGTAACTGACACAAGAGGGGAGGATGGGCAAGGTATTCTGGATCCTTGCTACATTAATTCTTTCATTACAGTTGTGGCCACCCTGCTAAATACTCTGGATGTGGCGCCTCGACTTATATATATATATATATATATATATATATATATATATATATATATATATATATATATATATATATATATATATATATATATATATATATATATATATATATATATATATATATATATATATATATATATATATATATATATATATATATATATATATATATATATATATATATATATATATATATATATATATATATATCTATATATATATATATATATATATATATATATATATATATATATATATATATAGTCACCATTTCTCTTCAATCTTTTAACGTTAATTTCTTTCTTAAGCGTCCCAACGACATGCATTTCTCATCCGCCGCAACTTTGCCTCACCTCCTCCCCTTTTATCTGATGATGTATGACGCTTAATTAAAAATGTATAGAATAATGCGCGAGTATTATTCATTGTCCACGGTCGCTTTTGTTCATGCCTTTTTGATAAATATCTTTCCCGACGTTAAATCGTTCATTTAAGTTTTCTCCACAGTATAAACGCATTTATCCAGTCCTTTCGTCTTCTTTTCTTGGCTTTCACTCCACACCTTCTTTCAGCTGAAAGCCGATCTCAAACCCTTCCTCTGTTCTCCTGCTTTATTCATTTTCACACTCTCTTTCTCAACCCTCCTCCTTCTCATCCTCAAAAAAGCTACTTCTGTCTAGCTCACGTCATCTGCTTTTCATTATAATCAACGATAAATAAAAAATAATTTTGGTTATTCTATCTACTTTTGCTGATTCAGCTTTTTTTTCTATTTGTTCTTTTCATCTTTTCAAATTTCTCTTCTTTCTCCTTCACTTGCCATGAAAACTAACTCTCTTTTCTCTCTTTACCACTTACTCTTAAAAAATAAATAAATAAAAAATTAAAAAGAAAAGAAAAAAGTATTCTTTTGTAGAGGGTTTATTAGTTTTTTTTTTTTTTGCAGGTTCGATGCGACCCGTGGATTGGCTCTCCGGACTTATGCCGAATCGGTGGCAACCAATCATGATGCCGGAGTGTGAAACACGTCTGGTTGGAGTTGGTTGGTGAGTTGTTGAGATTTTTAGAAACCAAATATTGACACTGGGGCACAGCAATCCACTTGCCTTCGCTCTTGCATGCTCAAGCAATTGATGATGAAGATGGCAAACGAATTTAAAGGAGACAGACTGACGGAGATCAGAGGGAAGAAGAGAAGAGGAAGGCGGGCAACGAAGAAAGAGGTTTCTAGGAGATACCTCTAAATAAATAAGTATATATATATATATATATATATATATATATATATATATATATATATATATATATATATATATATATATATATATATATATATATATATATATAAACAAAGCTTCAAAAAAATTTTTTTTTTTGCTATTATAATCTATTTTCTGCGGAAATATTAATAATAGATTTAATACCACATTTACTTTTGTTTTTTTTATGAGAACTTCGTTAACGGGTATTATTTTCCCATGAGCTTAGCCCAAGCTCAAGAAGATGCTGTTGCACCATAGCTCCATGCCTCTACTGATGTATTCATTGGGTATCTGGAGTTGACAGGAGTTATATACTACAAGATGGACTCCAGCATCCTCTTCTCCTTCTCTGCAAGTGGCTCTGGCGAAAACCAGCTATACCAATCACACTAGAGTTAAGTTTGGGACCTATCAGTTGAGAGCCTATCTGTCTATCTATCTGTCTGTATATCTATCTATCTATCTATCTATCTATCTATCTATCTATCTATCTATCTATATATATATATATATATATATATATATATATATATATATATATATATATATATATATATATATATATATATATATATATATATATATATATATATATATATATAGAGAGAGAGAGAGAGAGAGAGAGAGAGAGAGAGAGAGTATATATGCCCTGCATGTTGTAAAGAGCAACATATAAGGATAGGGGAACAAGTGCTGCAATTCCATCAATTCTTTATTACCATTCATTGCCATAGAACAACCAATGGCTAAGCTGAGAATGGAAGGGAGAAAAAAAATTAATGCTGCCTCAGGAAATTTTTTAAGAGTTGTGGCGAAATTGTTTTCTTTTGCGAGCTGGGTGTCATATTTAA
>JAXCGZ010010199.1:12500-17500 GCA_037179515.1 Halocaridina rubra | reverse complement strand
ATACATCTGTTATTGGCCCTTCACATCTGACAAATTACAACACTCCCAGTATATGTTTCTCTTTGCTTTGTTTTCTTCGTGTCCAGGCCCAATGAGTACAAAAGAATTTTTTTTTTTAATATTTCATTTGCCCGTCCAGGTGTCACACTCAGACAAAAACACATCCCATACAGTCCAATCACATCTGACAAGTTACAACACTCCCCATGCCTATTTTTATTTGCTTTATGGTTTCTTTGTGTCCAGGCCCGACGAGTGCAAACAATTATTTTTTTAGCTTTTATTTGCTCGTCACGGTGTCACGCTCATTAAAAAAACACATCTCACACAGTCCCATCACATCTGACAAGTCACAACACTCCCCATACCTATTTTCATTTGCTATATGTGTTCTTTGTGCCCAGGCCCGATGAGGGGAAATCCTTTTGTTCTTTATTTACCCATCCTGGTGTCACGCACACACACACACACACACCACACACACACACACACACACACACACACACACACACACACACACACACACACACAAAACATCTCTTACCAAAGACTCAACAACTACGCGAGTGCATTTCTCCTTGGGCGAGTGCACTAGAGACCATCCCGTAATGGAGCCTGGAATGAGCCAATCAGGATGAGCAAAACCGTGCGAGATTCCCGTTTCCCCTGAGGACACAGAAGGAACTCCATAAAAATCCCAAAACTAATAGAAGATTTCTCCAAAGCGTCTCCTGCTAATTATCTAGGCGTAAAGGAGAGCGGAAATTTTCATTTTCGTTTTTAAATAGACTTTTTCTTTTTATTTCGTTTATTTATTTATTTATTTTATTTATTTATATGTTTATTTATTTATATTCTTATTATTATTATTATTATTATTATTATTATTATTATTATTATTATTATTATTATTATTTATTTTTATTTTTTTATTTTATTTTTATTTATTTATTTATTTTTTTAGAGAGAGAGAGAGAGAGAGAGAGAGAGAGAGAGAGAGAGAGAGAGAGAGAGAGAGAGAGAGAGAGAGAGAGAGAGAGAGAGAGAGAGAGAGAGAGAGAGTGCGTGTGTAATAACAGTGTCCAATTTATATACTGTTTATTTTTCTTAGAAGTAGGTGGGCCATGAATGCAAGCTTTACCTTTAGTTTATAAGTACTGTATGAATCCCATAAACAAAATTACCAATCAACATGGGAAAGAGATATCGCATATGTGGTTTAGCAAAGTGATAGAAAAGTTATATGTATGTTCATAGTATTTAGAAATTACAAATTAAGAATATAATTCTAGTCCGTGATATATTACTAGGTTGAGAACCTTTTCCGTCTGTATATCAGGTCAAAAATCCTTTCCTTGTCTTTCTCCACGAAAAGCAACTTTGATAATAATAATAATAATAATAATAATAATAATAATAATAATAATAATAATAATAATAATAAAATTTTCTATAATTTAAATTTACTATCATAAGTATATATTAAAGGATAAATGAGAGACGAAAATACTAAATATAAATCCTAAAAAAAAAACAATAAGAAAATGTCCAAACTCTGAAACAGATAATAATAAGAATAAAGAAAGAAAAAAAGAAAGGTTAAAAAAACGAAGCGCGAGAGATGTTAAAAAAGCGGTTGCAAGAGAGAGAGAGAGAGAGAGAGAGAGAGAGAGAGAGAGAGAGAGAGAGAGAGAGAGAGAGAGAGAGAGAGAGAGAGAGAGAGTATAAGAAGTGGAACGCGAGAGGTTTAAAAAGCGGCGAGAGAGACTGTGTGTGTGTAAGTGTGTGTGTGTGTGTGTGTGTGTGTGTGTGAGAGAGAGAGAGAGAGAGAGAGAGAGAGAGAGAGAGAGAGAGAGAGAGAGAGAGAGAGTAGAATACTCGCTCCCTCTTTTCAAGTTTTCTCCCTAGAGCGTGGGGGGAGAGCGATTGTTTGTGAATCCTTGATGTGAGAAATAATGAGCGCCATATCTCCTTGGTGGTAATTATCATTTATCAGCTCTCACATGATAGACGCGCCTGTTATGGAATGCCCTTCCTGGATTCTGGAAAAAGACCTGGAATCTTATTATTGCTTCTTGCAGATTAAACTTTTTTCTTTTCTTCTTTTCTACTTTCTCTCTCTAAAATCTTTGTTGCTATTTGTTATTTTTACTTAGATTTTGCTCGTTTTTTTTATAATTGATGTATTTTTATAAAGTAAACAAAGTAAATAAGCAATAAAAGTTTATTTAAATTATAAATAGCGTGTAAATATAGTCATACTTTTCCATGATCTTAAAACAAAGTATTTATTTTTTATGTGCAGCTCTGCTTTGGAAAATATGTTTACAACTGCCTTCAGTCTCTGGAAGGTCTAAAATTGTTAATGAAATAAAAGAAGCAATACCAATTTTTTAAAGGCTTTCAACTTTTTTCTTCCAACGCAACAATGGTACATATTTTACCTTTTATATGTTAGTTACAGTAAAGCTATATAGCAACTGCTCTCAATATTGTCACTGACTTTAAAAAAAAAAAAAAAAAAAAAAAAGATTCGGTTATAACCTATTAAATTGGCCATTTAATCTCTTTTCTTAATTTTCTAGAAATATTATTTAGTTCACCTATTTCTAACCTAAGAAGTATCGAGTTCCAACCGTCAAGGTGATAGGTATACCTTCTCTTCGTCAGAACCACTTAGGAATAATAAAGAGAAATGTGAGAGCAAGACTATCCCAGTCTTTCTCCTATGACTAAAATCCCCCCCCAAAATTAATATCCTACATTTTCCCACATCTGTGATTTTTCCAGCTGAATATATAACTTCTAGTGTATTTATATTACATACTAGTCACCGTGGCTCAAGCGGTAGCGTCCGCGACTTTGAGGTGTCAGGTCGAAGGTTTGCGCCCCGTCACGGTCTGAGGTTAGCAAGGGCATGCACTCAGGGTAACGATTACATCTGCCAAAACAAGTCCTTCGCAAGAAGGCAACCGTTCTAGCCCATGGTGGGAGAGGGAGTCCGTGACGTAAAACCGGAACAAGTGTATTTATATTACATTCTACATACAACTCTAGTCTAGGTGGATTTTTTGGTGGGTTGTATACCATAGCTCTTATGGTGCTTTCTGAACTGCTATTGAAGTGAGTGATAATTTGTTCTGTTTTGTTCCGGTTTTACATCGCGGACTCCCTTTTCTACTAAGGGCTTGGACGGTTGCCTTCTTGCGAAGGCTTTGTAATCGTTACCATGAGTGCATGCCCTTCTAACCTCAGATCGTGATGGGGCGCGAACCCTCGCCCTGACGCCTCAGAATCGCGGACGCTACCACTTGAGCCACGGTGACTATTAAGTGAGTGATAATGGAGACCTTGAAATTAATTCCTATAGGAACATATACATCTTCAACTTGGAAGCATTCACTTACATGCAGCGCTCCTCGACTAGTTCTCTCTCTCTCTCTCACACACACACACACACACACACACACACACACACACACACACACACACACACACACACACACACACACACACACACACACACAATATATATATATATATATATATATATATATATATATATATATATATATATATATATATATGAAGCTAAAACATACAAATAAAAAATTTGTAACTTAAAACACATAAGAGTATTTTCTTATGCCTGGCAGTTTTGCTAAACAATCATTCCCTGTCCTACATATTTTAGTTTCCTCGGCATAACGACTGTTCTACTTCCCAACATCCCTTTCAAGGCGAAAAACGAAAATGTTATAGATCATTTACCTGTGTAAGACGCTAATTACAGGTATCTGTGTTTCCTTCAATGCCCATGTTACTCCCCTCCCGGGGAACCCTCATTACCATGATAGTTAACTGGCCAGTTATCCGAGCGAATTACAGCGCCATTATCATTTGTCATTGGCGAATGACTGATCACCAGCCATCAACAGTCAGAGCAACAGTATGTTAACTATATGGAGTAAAGGGGGGTTTACACGGCCAAACGGTTCGTCGAACGCGGTTCGACAGACAAGTGTGTGAAGTGATGTTCGAACGTGTGAACGAGGTATTTGGTTGTCGAACACGCTTGTCGAACATTTTCGACAACCAAATACCCTGTTCACACGCTCGAACATCACTTCAAACACTTGTCTGTCGAACCGCGTTCGTTCGACGAACCGTTTGACCGTGTAAACCCCCCTTAAGAGGCACTTTTAGGGGAGCGATTGGAGAGACAACGAGGGGAAGGAAGGGAAATTATCCTTTAGTTATTCCCTCGTAGCGTATCTGGTTAAGGGCTAATTTGACTAATTTTGCGGTAAACATCATCTATCAGTAGGTAGTGTACCCTCCCAAGCCACAAATGTTGAGTGGTAGAAGATGATTTGACAAATTGAATGCATCAGTTTACAAGGGGGGGGGGGGAGAAAAGTAAGGAAGACTTGGGGGGGGGGGGAGTCTAGGAGGTGATTGATTGATGTACCTGATTGGTGTCATTAGTTTGATGGATGGATAGATGATACAGTCTACGCTTACTTCAAATAGGCCACAGAATATGAGGGTATACAAAGACGTCTTCTGTCGCCAGGAAGAACTCTGTTTATGTCTTTTTTTTCACTGTTGCGTATCAGATAACATAAAAGATCAAGCAATATTAGACAGCTTAATAGATTTCTGACAGTATGCAATGGAAATTATATCAAATTATATTAATTCCGTATTTGTTTTTTTTTGTACTGTTATGTTTCCTATAACATGGAAGAATAAGCAAATATTAGAGAAAATGATAGATTTCTAATATTGATTGTTCTGGTTTTGCGTCACGGACTCCCTTTTCTACCAAGAGCTAGGACGGTTCCCTTCTTGCGAAGGACTTGTTTTGGCAGATGTAATCTTTACTCTGAGTGCATGCCCTTGCTAATCTCAGACCGTGGATAGAATTCTGATATACTGTAATGAAAATAATGTTCACTTTATTTTAACTTTATTATTATGCTGTTGTAGTAATGCAT
>JAXCGZ010010199.1:2500-7500 GCA_037179515.1 Halocaridina rubra | reverse complement strand
ACAAAATATCTAGAATTTCCACGTGAGATCATCTGCGTTCCTCATCCTAATAAGAAATAAAAAAATATATCTTAGGACGCTCAGGAAAAAAAAAAAAATTCTTAAATTTCCACGTGAGATCATCTGCTTTCCTCTTCCTGAAAAAAAAAAGAAGATTGTTGTCATTTGGACGTTGCCAAGTCACCTAACAAGTAGTCACTGCAACGAGCAATTAATCTATAATTACGCCCATTCGTCATCATTTGAAACCAACGTCACGACTCGTCACGATTCTCGCCAAAGGAAAAACAAAAGAGAGAAATGGTTAACCAGGGAAAGGATCGAAAAAAAAAATAAGAAAAAAAAAGAAAATAAAGCGCGATATGGTAAGACAAAGAGATGTATATACATGACGAATTGTTCTTATCCATCATATATAATGGGAGAGTATTTTTTTTTACCTTTCTAACCATCTCATAATCTAAGAAGGGCAATTTTCAGCGTTCTGGTATGTTAGTCCAAATGTACACAACAGAGTACAGTACAGGTACAGTACATATTTAAAATAAGTACAGGACATAGAAAATGGTGCACACACGCAAGGGCTATATGCTTAAAGAGAAGTGCACAAACAAGTCGTTTTACTATTGGCATTTTGTCATCTAATTTCTTAGTCTTTCTTTAACATATATTGTTATGGTTCTCTTTGACGGCCATGGCTTCGAAAGATTTATATATATATATATATATATATATATATATATATATATATATATATATATATATATATATATATATATATATATATATATATATATATACATATATGAGAGAGAGAGAGAGAGAGAGAGAGAGAGAGAGAGAGAGAGAGAGAGAGAGAGAGAGAGAGAGAGAGAGAGAGAGAGAGAGAGAGAGAGAAGTATATATTTCATAATTTTACTGAAATAAATTCAGCACTCGGATATTACTCTAATAAATACACGTGTATCTCTAACCACTAACGCGTTATGTTATACTACACTCGAGTTAGAAAACAGAATACCTCAAAAGTATGACATTAAAAAAAAAAATGAAATATATATTCATCTCATGTAACAATGAATGAATATCTGCAGAACAAAATGCACATTTACGCCTAGTTGAATCTGCGTAAATGCGTTCGCCACCTCAAAATCGAAAACATCATGACATGAGCAATGAAGCTTTTTGATTAAAATGCATTTACGCTTGCCATGCATATCGAGAGATATAAAAGATACAAAGAGATATAATTAAAGTATACAAAGAGATACAGAGTATCATGCTTTGCTGATCTCGTTATGCTTGTTAACGTCTCAATGTGAATGAAACGACACAAAAATGATGATGTCAGCAGTAATAGTCGTTCACTTATGCTGACAATATGAACCTAACTGACACATTAACCTAAATATAAGCGAACAATATAGAAGCTTGAAAAGGAGTCCAGTTAAAAAAATGGTTATATATATATATATATATATATATATATATATATATATATATATATATATATATATATATATATATATATATATATATATATATATATATATATATATATATATATAATATATATATATATATATATATATATATATATATATATATAAATTAAGTAAATAAAAATAATATAAGATTTATGTTGGTTAAGTTTGTCAGTAAACTACATAACCCAGGCTCGGATTTGTGATGCAACTTCTGATACTAAATGTCACTATCATAAATACATCTTACAGCAGCTACATGCTTTGGTAATTAGCTCCTGCAGGTCATCATGCTCGGATGTTCTACTGTTTCTATTTGACTTTACTTCTTCTTCTTCGTCTACATCTCTTCTCACTTTTATGTGAGGTCGATGTTTCTGGACAGTTTTCTCCATATGTTCCTGCCCCATACCTCATCACCCAACAAACCTATTTGACTTTACGTTTTGAAATTTTAATATCCTTTTGCTTATTCTTTATGTTTGACAGATTCTTAAAAGTATGTCTTTTGCATCAATAAAGAATCATTTATATGTACTGAAAAATAACAAAGTAAATTTATAGCAAATAATTTCTAATATATATTATGAAAATCATGCAATTATATATCACTGGTAGTGCCCGCATGCACATGTCCCCCCCATGCACAAATATTAACATGAAAAAAATAAATCCGTTAATAATTACTGGCTCTACCAGGTCAACAAGAAGGTCACTCCCTAACAGTTTTTTTTTTTTTTTTTTTACGGATTTAAAGTCAATCCCCATATTGCTTTCTTTTTTTTTATGTCGGCTACCCCCAATTAAAAGGGGAAACAGCCAAGGTAGATAGATAAATAGATAAAGGCAATTTAGTAATAGGAACCAAAGTAACTATGATGTAAATGTACGACTAGTGCTTAAATTGATCAACTTTATTAAGGCATACATACTAATATTTGATGGATACACATTACCATGCGTCCACCGAGAGCAAGTCCATAGATTACCATTAGATGTATAAGGTTAGTGGTGAAAAACTACCTTAAGGAACCGAGGTTGGATAATGGCCACCAAGCCTTTATCTTAATCATCCTAAATGCAAATTATACGGCTCTCCTTCAGTAACTATGGATGATGTATGTCGACTTCAAAAACATTAACATGAATTTGCCAAGAAGTTAACATATAATTCAGAAAATATTTGAAAGATGGGATTAGCCTAGAGCTGATTATTCAATAGCTTCTGGGAAATTTACCAATCCTAGATCTCCAGATCTTACCTCGAGGTGTTAAGGAATTGAGAATCCTGGAAACTGGGTGCGATTTTCCAAGCCTGCGAAAGCTCTTAAAAGACAATATGTATTAGCATTGCCTTTACAACTATCCAAGCGTTAATGATAACTATCACGTCTGGCCAAATATTTTTTTTATGTGTGTGACACCGGGACAGGCAAAAATTTCCCTCATCAATAAAGGCCCGGGCACGAGAGAACACCAAGTCGAAGGAAAAAAAAAGGTTAAGGACAAGGCAGAGATAAGGTAATGTTACACACTTGTATATCAAAGGGGGTGTTCCAATGAATAGTCATTGGCTGAAGAAAGTGAGAAATCTTAATAGTATTTCATGTTTCAGATATAAAGAATGAGTCAGAGAAAACATTAATAAACTAAACTGTAGTTAGATATTTGATAATGATAAATAAATGGTGAGAGAGCTTATCCCTTGAATTAAAAACAAAATCAGTGACTTGAAAAACACAGTAAGAAAGGGAAAAGATGGAAAATACAGACCTTAAAAATTACAATGAATAAAAAAGTGAAAGATTTACGGATTAAGGAAGAGGAGAATATGATACAAAAATAAACGCAAATAAATTAAACTTTGTGATATTTCTCTGGAATCCAGAGAAGACTCTGAATTCCAGGGCAGCAAAGCTGCATAAGGAGTATGGAGGACCCGGAAGGGGGATAGGGTTACAGGCGGTAAACTTGCGTTCCTGTGTGTGTGTGTGTGTGTGTGTGTGTGTGTGTGTGTGTGTGTGTGTCAGTCCATCACTCAGAGCGACGTAGTCCCTGCACACCTATACTTACGTCAGCCAACACATCCGTTACTGTCGACTTTTAGACCAGCAGTGCGTGACTCCAACCACAAGCAATAGTGGAGATACGCTTTGAAACTCCCACTGATCTACATACGAAGGAGGAGCTCGAGGAGAAATTGAAGAAACAGAAGGAAGAAGGCAAAGTACTATTGGGTTCAGAGAGGAGGAAGGGAAAGAGGAGACTCTGGAACGTGAGATTAGTTGAGGTATGGTTGCAAATAAAGGAATCATAGCTCAGAACATATATAATTATGTTTTATTTACTCAGAACTCAGCAAATAAGGGACAGAGACATTTTTTGAGGTGCGATTGTAAATAAAGGAATCATAGCTCAGAAGTGATACAAAGATGTTTTATTTACCCAGAACTAAGCTTATCAGGGAGAGAGACATTATTTGAGGTATGATTGCAAATAAAGGAATCATTGTTTAGAACTGATATAATAATGATGTTTTATTTACCTAAACTCAGCAAATCAGGGACAAAAACATTATTTGAGGTATGATTGCAAATAAAGGGATCATGGCTCAAAAGTGATCTAAGATGTTTTATTTACCCCCAACTCAGCAAATAAGGAACAAAAACATTATTTGGGTTATGATTGCAAATAAAGGAATCATAACTCAGAACTGATATAATGATGTATTATTTACCCAGAACTCAGCAAATATGGCTTCGGATTCAGCATACATCTGCCAAAATAAGTCCTTCGCAAGAAAGCAACCGTCCTAGCCCTTGGTAGAAAAAGGAGTCCGTGACGTAAAACCGGAGCAATTCAGCCTAAACCCAGAAATGCCCGCTTTTATAATACAAGAAGGATACGTAACTTTGATTATTACTTTACATTAATGTATAGCCGAATATTATTTTAGGTAATGAAAAAATGGCGTACAATATAAAAAAAAATCAAACATAGCAAAATTAGTCACATACTATTTGTAAAAATTACTCAGTCCAGTAAGGGATCAAACTGAAAAGTGTAAACATATAATGGCTCTATTTCTTGCAAATTATACATTTATAATAAAATAAAATATCATAAAGATTATTCAAGTCTTAGACATTTCCTGCATTTACTGAGAAGTTGAATTATGTCTGATCCTCAAATATACGTTTGAAATCACAACCTATCAGGGTATCTGATATAAAGGAATCTCTAATGTCTACTTTTTCCTTATTGGCAGAGTCTCCATATTTCATTGTGTTGCTGTTCCTCACTTGCCTCTCAAGAGATTAATGTGGGTTTAGCTCAAAGTTTTACAGTCAGATGACCTTCCTGACTCCAACCTTCACAGCTGCTACGGGGCTTGGGACCGGTGCCGAATATGAGCTGGCTCGTTCTCCCGGTGGCTGGATTAAAGATATATCAAATATACATGTTGACCAATTGCATGCTCACATGCTGTGCATATGTCTCTTATATTACGATCTG
>JAXCGZ010010198.1:0-42365 GCA_037179515.1 Halocaridina rubra | reverse complement strand
CTTAGAATGTGTGAGCTGCTTCTTCTTTCTTTCTTTCTTTCTGTCCTTCTTCTTCTTCTTCTTCTTCTTCCTCTATCATTTCCTTTGCTTCCTGAATGAGTAACTTTTTAACTGTTAACAAACTGTTAGCAGCTTAGTGATAATAAAGAACTTTGTAACGTTGTAAAACGGATCTGGAGGCAGTTACGTAACCTGCTTGTTGATGACAGAACTTTGTAACGTTGTAATACCGACCTGAAGGCAGTTACGTAACCTATTTGTTGATGACAGAACTTTGTAACGTTGTAATACCGACCTGAAGGCAGTTACGTAACCTGCTTGTTGATGACATTACGGAGGGGAAGATACAAAAATGAAAAGAGGGGAAAGGTAAAGGGGAAACTGAGGGAGGTAGTGGAAAGGGGGGAGGAGGGGGAGGCCAGTTGGGGCAAATTAACGTAAATGAGATCAATAATTGTATCTGAGTAAAAGTAGAGTGTAACACAGAGTGAAGTATTTTGTAAAAACCGAAAATCTCTTCTTTTGGAAACAGTTTTAGTATTGGTTTTGTAGAGTTTTGTTAAATCTCGTTTTAAGTTTTAGTATTTACTTTTATTTTGTATTTTTATTTTATTTTTGGGGGTTATGTAGCATCTATCAGGCTTACATGATCCTATTTAAATCTTTGATTTTTTTACGAAATTTAAATTTCATGGGTTGTGTTTTTATTGTATTATAAAGATACCTTCTTATATTTAACATCCCAAACGGAATTCTTTAAAACATTATTCAACTCCTGTTTACCATTACCATACTCGACAGAATATGAAGTTAAATCGATTTTGAAAACACATGCAGGAGAGAGAGAGAGAGAGAGAGAGAGAGAGAGAGAGAGAGAGAGAGAGAGAGAGAGAGAGAGAGAGAGAGAGAGAGAAACATGGTAGAGCTATAATAGTCGGCATTCACACACAAACTATATCGTTTTTATCATCTGAAAGAGAGAGAGTCTAACTAGCAAGTAAAATGCTTTTTCTTTAGGAACTACAGCAGAATAAGTAATTTATTCTTGCAAAGGAGAATACATAATTTTTTTTAATAAGTCTTTAGGCTTTTTCAGGTATGATAATAATAATAATACTAGAAGAGCCCAAACCATCCTCTGGTGGGGGTGAGGGAGTTGGTGGACATGCATCGTCGGGGTCTAAAGGTTCCAATAAACCCAACATCAATACTTCAGCGATAAAACTAGATTTTATGTGTTTGCTTGCATATATATATATATATATATATATATATATATATATATATATATATATATATATATATATATATATATATATATATATATATATTATGATTGTGACACCAAGACGGGCAAAAAAAAAAAAAAAATAAATCTACCCTCATCAGGCCTGGGTACGAAGAAAACATAGAGAGAACCAGAGATCGGGAGTGTATTGTGACTTGTCAGATGTGAAGGGATAATGAGACATGTGCAACGAATATCCAAGAATATTCGGTGTTGATGTAGGCATAGAAAGAGAACCGTAACTGAAGGAAGACTTAACATCGAACTGTCCTGGACAGTCTTATATATCTGTTACCTTTATGCTGGCGTCACACATAGCCAAAACGCCCGACCCAACTCTTAAGACCGCGTTCCGACGGAATCTTCGCTCAATCCTTGGAGATCCGGCAGATCTTTTAGCCGACAGGTGCATTCCTGTGCCTGTCAGAAGTGCGTCATATGTCCGCGTAAGCAGTCCTATGGATCGTAATTGCAATCGTACGGAGTAGTTTGGACTTGTAATTTAGCGTACGACTGATCGTACTTAAACGTAAGTCTCATAATAGAAAACGGGAAATTTAAATTTTTGACCGTTATGACTGGGCAACCATGCTCCCGACGCTCCCGACCCATCGTAGGGGAACGTACACGTTCGTAGGGGGTTGTACGCAGTCGGGAGGAATACTGTAATTCCCCCGAAGGAAGGGTATCGTGGCAAGAGAGAATGGTTTAAAGGACGACGTTTGTAGCTTTAATTTTAGCATTTTATTCCCATATAGATATGTAATTTATTTTAAGTCATTTGTTTTTCACATATTACAATAACTGATCTTAATATGTTTCATTTTCATTATTTTATACTGAGAAGATATTAAGTTTAATGTTTTACATTTAATAATGTAATAATGTTTCATCTTTGTCATTCACAGAATCCTTCAAATGTAAGTTGTATGTACTGGTAAAGGCAAATAAAAAGTAATTTGGTATAGTTATATTTGCCCTTACTTTTCCATTTATATAATTATGTTAGAATTGATCCTAGTGAACAATAAATATATGGAAAATATATATATATATATATATATATATATATATATATATATATATATATATATATATATATATATATATATATATATATATATATATATATATATATATATATATATATATATATATATATATATATATATATGGGATATTTGTGAAAGTATAAATAAATGCACTAATATCATGGTAAACAATAAGAAATGCACTAATATCATGCTAAAACAATAAGAAATGCGGCAAGCGGAGCAGGAAAACTGAACGCCCAGGACTGGGTTGTCAGAAATGAGACCACGCATGCGCGCGCTGTCTTTTCGTACTGCGCTGCCAGACGTATAAGCGAATTTTTAAATTTTTAACGGTTCCAGACCCGGAGGACTGCGTACGCCGGGTAGGATCGATCCTCTGGATCGTACGCGGGCGTACACCTTCTCCTACGCCCGCGTACTATCAAGAAGATCGATCTTACCCGTCGTACGCAGTCTTCTACGACTGATTTGGTCTTCCGAATCACGGAGATTATTGGGTGCAGCAGCCAATTATCGTAGGCCCTCCACGACGGTTCAGGACCCCCTCGATTTTTTTAAACTACGTAGGACCGTTAGGATTCCGTCGTACGCGGACGAAAAATTACACCCGATTATCGTAATGACGTCATTGCTGCTGGGAGGATTCCGTCTTTAGACGGTTTTAAGAGTCGGGTCGGGAATTTTGGCTATGTGTGACGCCAGCATTATGTGGCATCTTTTCTTGTACTCATTTCTCATTTGCTTATTGGAATGTAGCTTAATCCATTATCTCAATGTCTGTTTATCTGTTCAAGTTTTTGTATGTTTTTTTTCTCTATCTATCTATCTATATATATATATATATATATATATATATATATATATATATATATATATATATATATATATATATATATATATATATATATATATATATATATATATATATATATATATATATATATATATATATTATATATATATATATATATATATATATATATATATATATATATATATATATATATATATATATATATATATATATATATATATATATATATATATATATATATATATATATATATATATATATATATATATATATATATATATATATATATATATATATATGTGTGATTACCTAATTGTGATTACCTAATTGTGTTTACGGGAATGAGCCCAAAGCTCGTATCTTCCCGTCTCCTGATCGGTTCCATTTTATACTTAGTGATACTTATCATACCTGTCCTTAAAACTATGGATTGAGATAGCATTAACTACCTCCTCGCTTAGCGAATTCCAATTTTCAACTACTCTTACACTGAAAAAGTATTTCCTTACATCCTGCAAAGAAGTTTTCTTACGAAGCTTCAAACTATGACTTCTAGTTCTAGAGCCAGCCATATCAAAATATCGATCCCTATCCACTCTATCATAACCATGAAGGAATTTAAAGACTGTCACCATATCCCCCCTCATTCTTCTAGCTTCGAGTGATGGTAAGTCTAATTCCCTCAGCCTCTCATCATAACTGAGATTGCGTATTTCTGGCACCAGTTTCGTTGCATGTCTTTGAACTTTTTCAAGCTTAGCTATGTGCTTTTTCAAGTGCGGATTCCAAAAGGGGGCTGCATATTCGAGTTTTGGCCTCACATAGGTTACATAAATATTTCTGAACATTTCCTTGTCCATGTGCCTGAAGGCTACCCTTACATTTGATAAGAATGCATATGCTGCCCTTACTATGCCATTTATATGTATTTCTGGAGACAAATCTGCCAGTATGTTTACTCCTAGATCTCTCTCATTTTCTGTCTCTTGAAGTTGTACTCCAGCCACCGAGTAGTCAAGCTTGGGCCTTCTTGCACTTGTACCCATTCTCATTACCTTACATTTTGAAGTATTGAATTTCATTAGCCACTTTTCTGACCACTCATGCAGATTATTTAGATCCTCCTGAAGTTCTCTACCATTGTTCTCGTTTTTTACTTTCTTCACAATCTTTGCATCATCTGCAAACATATTCATGAATGAATTTACAGACTCTGGTAGGTCATTTACATATACAAGGAACAAAAGTGGCCCTAAAACTGAACCCTGTGGAACTCCACTACTAACTCTTCTCCATTCAGACACTGAGTGTCTTACTCTAACCCTCTGTTCCCTTCCTTCTAAGTAAGTTTTTATCCATTCCAAAACATTTCCACCTATTCTAGCCATTGATTGCAGCTTCCTAATAAGTCTCCCATGTGGAACAGTGTCAAACGCTTTCTGGAAGTCTAGGAATATGCAATCTGCCCAGCCCTCTCTTTCCTGTAAGATTTGGCTTACCTCATCATAAAATTCTAATAAGTTTGTTACTGTTGATCTACCTTCTCTGAAGCCATGTTGCCTCACTGACAAAAAGTTGAAGGATTCCAAGTGAAGAGAGATATGTTTCCTTAGTAGTTTCTCCATAACTTTGCAAACTATGCTGGTGTGTGTGATTACCTAATTGTGATTACCTAATTGTGTTTACGGGAAAGAGCCTAAAGCTCGTATCTTCCCGTCTCCTCATCGGTTCCATTTTAGACTTAGTGATACTTATCATACCTGTCCTTAAAACTATGGATTGAGATAGCATTAACTACCTCCTCGCTTAGCCAATTCCAATTATCAACTACTCTTACACTGAAAAAGTATTTCCTTACATCCTGCAAAGAAGTTTTCTTACCAAGCTTCAAACTATGACCTCTAGTTCTAGAGCCACCCATATCAAAATATCGATCCCTATCCACTCTATCATAACCATGAAGGAATTTAAAGACTGTCACCATATCCCCCCTCACTCTTCTAGCTTCGAGTGATGGTAAGTCTAATTCCCTCAGCCTCTCATCATAACTGAGATTGCGTATTTCTGGCACCAGTTTCGTAGCATGTCTTTGAACTTTTTCAAGCTTAGCTATGTGCTTTTTCAAGTGCGGATTCCAAAAGGGGGCTGCATATTCGAGTTTTGGCCTCACATGTGTGTGTGTGTGTGTGTATTTTTCTGTGTGTCAAGATTTTGTATACACTTGAGAGAGAAGACTTTTGAAAATGTTAACAGTTTACTGCCTATATAATTATAATTATATTTCTCATATGACTTTCTGTCTTCAGTTCTTTATTTAGGATTTAATTTTTTCTTTCGAATCTCTCCTGAATTCTTCAAGAAAAATAATAAATCTTCAATATGCTCACACACGCATGCTTACACGTTGTGATATTTCCAACATGATTTCTAAATATTATTATTATTTTTTTTAGTGAATAATTGTTTTCTGAATTTATTTATTCATTTGTGCTCTCTTATTCTTCATCGAAATATAATTTATGAGTTGATGATATTTCTTGCGACACTCCTCACTTATTTCCTCTTTATTATTTACAGGATGACGTCACATTACCTGTGCCATCTCGGGGATGAACCAGCCGCGAGTGATCAAGGTTAGGAATAAATACTGTTTATAATACATCCCATACACACCCAGTGCTCTCACGTTTTAATCACCCTCACATCCTCTGATCTATTGCACACACACAACTACTACTACGAATACTTAAGCTTCAAACTGTGTAAACTATTTAAAATTGTAAGCTCTACAAAGGTGTTTTCCCCCTCCTATAGCTATTAATTTAAGCTAATGATCAGAGGGTCCTTTGGTAATTAAAATTCATAAACTTACGGAATTGAATGAGGTGATTAAATACTGCCTCTATTAATTTTGCAGTTGTAATATTATTTCCTCATCTAAAATCATACGACAGTGGCATTAATTCTCTCCGTCTCCTAAGACCTTTGCAGCTTAACCTAATCTTATTGAGTATGCTAATATAGAGACTAGAGGAAATGCGTGGAGATCGTTTTCTCGTGTTCGTAGTCACCGTGGCTCAAGCGGTAGCGTCCGCGACTCTGAGGCGTCAGGTCGAGGATTCGCGCCCCATCACGGTCTGAAGTTAGCAAGGCCATGCACTCAGGGTAACGATTACATCTGCCAAAACAAGTCCTTCGCAAGAAGGCAACCGTCTTAGCCCTTGATAGAAAAGGGAGTCCTTGACGTAAAACCGGAACAATCGTTTTCTCGTCTTCCCAGTCAAGGTGGTGACCATGAGTCTGTTTCGTCACTGATATCAGGAGGAGGATAATTAAATCCTTGACTGTACATCACTACCAAAACACAGTTGTTGATGGATATAAGAATTGATGTAGCTTTTGTATATATATATTTTTTAATTTTAATCGCATTTTGGGTGTCTCATGGAATTTTGGTGCGGAGCTAATTTTTTCCTTCTTTGGCTATGCTCTTATATCTAGGATTTTAATTTGTGAATGAATGAGTAAAAAACAAAATTATGGAAAGAGAGAGAGAGAGAGAGAGAGAGAGAGAGAGAGAGAGAGAGAGAGAGAGAGAGAGAGAGAGAGAGAGAGAGAGAGAGAGAGAGAGAGAGAGAGAGAGAGAGAGAGAGTTTTTCATCGCCAAGTAGAGATCCATGCAGGAAATAAACAAAACTCTTAAACATTTATTCTCATTTTACATAGTTGTTAATTATCTCATGTGTATGTGTCTGTGTTTGGGTGTGCATGTGTGAGCGTGTGCGTATGCTTTATAGGGCGTGTCCCTTTGATATTGAGTTGCCGTGAATTGGCGTCTGCCTTAATGCCTCTGCTTTCGTTTTTCTGTTTCTGTCATTGTAGATTTTGACTGTAGTCTCCGTGGCAAAATTGTAGCGTCCGCGACTCAAAGGCGGCAGGTCGAGGGTTCTCGCCCCGTCACGGACTGAGGTTAGTAAGGGCATACACTCAGGGTAACGATTACATCTGCCAAAACAAGTCCTTCGCAAGAAGGCAACCGTCTTAGCCCTTAGTAGAAAAGGGAGTTCGTGACGTAAACCCGAATCCAATCCAATCCATCCAATCATTGTAGATCTTTGACTGGCTGCGAATGTATATGGCCTCTCATTTATACTTCTGTGAAACCGTATATCAATCTATTTTCCTTCTTAAATTAACGTATGTAATAATCTATTTAATATCAAAGATCAAGTGTGTAAAACTCCTTTTTTAAAATAAGCTCTTTTAGATACTAGCGATGGTTTTTGTATGTAATAATAATAATAATAATAATAATAATAATAATAATAATAATAATAATAATAATAATAATGAATTCATTTAAAACAAAATAGAAATTTATGTTATATAATATTCTACTCTCAGTAAAGTTTCTGTTTAGATTGAAATTCTTGGTTTCTCCAGTTCTTATATTTATATCCCATTAGAAAGAAATTATAAAATTCTTAATGTATAAAAGGGATTTATATTCTAAGTGATGAATAAATGGGTTTGAGCCCTGAGCGCAAATATGAGATGGTTGAAACGCCATATTAGTAACTGCCTTTCCTCCTAAAGAACTCCCGTATTTACTTTTCATTTCGAGGATATTTGGAGTCCCGTTCTTTACACACACACACACACACACACACACACACACACACACACACACACACACACATATATATATATATATATATATATATATATATATATATATATATATATATATATATATATTCCGAAAATATAAACACATGGCGCACAGATAAACAGAGGTAAATGAAACAACGGGGCAAATTAGCTTATATTATAATATAACAATAGAAATGGAGATGATATTAAACTACTTCCCAAAGGTACCAAATCGTGATTTATCGAAGCTGGAATTTGTATAACCTCTCTAATTTTGCATGCTAAATCTTTTTTAATACTTAGACATATAAATGCGTCCAAGGAAACTTGACCTGGGGTTAAAGTTAAAATAAGGTCTTAATATTTTAAATGAATAAATATGGCATTTGGATTTTAGCCGGTTTTAACTCTATATTTATTCTGAATTTTTTAAATCAAATATTTACTACCTTGGCCAATGTAAAATAATTTGCAATCTTTGCACTGTATCTTTTATTCTATGTTGGATTTTGCTGATTTTTTTTTTTAATATCAAAATGTTCTTGTGTTACTGTAAGAGAGACGTAATTTACATTGGATATTCTGATCGAGATTTACACTGATTAATTTGAGCAACGATTTAATGTTTTTGAAACTGAAAAGTAATTCGAAGGATAAAATTCTTTCTCTACTGTATTTTTATTATGAAATATTTTAATGACATTATATTAGCAGTGTGCCAATGTATGAGGCGGACAATCCAAATTCTTTTCAAATGATCTGATAGCTTCACACGATCAGAATTTAATTCTAGAAATAGATTGTTGATGGAATAATCAATTCAGTGCTGAAACTTATCATCTGTTGATTGTGCTTGTTGACTTTGCTTTCCGTTCAGTTGTAGACAAGACTCTACTTTAAGCTGACCTTAAATAGTGACAGATTTTCTTTTTTATTCTTTATATTAACTTAGATAACAAGAATCCATAAAAGTATTTACTTTATTTCCAAATGGTATTCATATTTGCTTTCCATTACGAGATTTTGTGGCACGTGTTGCTTGGTGCGATTATCGCTCTACGATGTTCGTTCATGGCTCAACGATGATCGTCAAACGATTGTCTAGAGCACTCATTCTTTGTTTTTTAATGGGGTCTGTTTTGCTTCGAGCGACTGCCGCTAGCGGCTGTCGCTTGAAGCAAAACAGACCCATTCAAAAACAAAGGATGAGTGCTCTAGACAATCGTTTGACGATCATCGTTGAGCCATGAACGATCAGCGTTGAGCGATAGTCGCACCAAGAAAAACGTACTTTTAATCCATACTCGTGGGTTGGGACAGTGTAATGGCTATGAACCTTAACAACTCTGTGTGCTAGTGTGATTGCTATGTTCCGGTTTTAAGTCACGGACTCCTTTTTCTACCAAGGGCTAGGACGGTTGCCTTCTTGCGAAGGACTTGTTTTGGCAGATGTAATCCTTACCCTGAGTGCATGCCCTTGCTAACCTCAGACCGTGACGGGGCTCGAACCTCGACCTGCCGCCTCAGAGTCGCGGACGCTACCGCTTGAGCCACGGTGAATACGCTAGTGTGATTGCTATTTAGGTTCGGATGATTTAGGAAGGTAATCTTTCTCTTATTTTGTTGGTATCAAAAAGTGATAGTATTAGCGTGTTTTTGCTTCTTAACCTAGGCAAATTCAGCTCATTGAGGGGGTATTTGAACAATTTAGAAATTATGTTCTTCCAAAATTAAGTTTAATTTTAATGCTCATAAGTTGCTGTTACATATGTTTGACAGCTGAGTCATGATTGTATATTTTTATTTCATGTTTTGTTTTTAATGTCTTGCTTTCCACATATTTATAGTCCCTCTGTTATATTCATAGTACTTTGTGTTGTGTTTTCCTTGTCTTTTCCGGTCACTTTTTCACGTGATCTCTTTCCAGTCTCTATTAAGTCCGTATAGTCTTGTGATCAATTTCTAGCTGTTTGTAGAGGTCTAAATTATATGGTGTGTTTAAATATAAACTCATAATATTTCAATTTTACTAAATGACCAAGAATTTCTCATCAATAATTTCGCAAGTTTATTAAATTCCAGTCTTCAAAAAATATTGTAGTCTCCTTCCCTTCTATTTCGTTCCCAACCAATACTTTTCTTCTCCTCACCAAATTTTCTTGCCCTGACTTTAGACTCGAGAATTTGTACCTAGTCCTTAGGGTTCATATGACCCTAAAACGATTCGATGATGTCCAGATAATTCGTTCCTGTGGTCACAGATTTCTCTCTCTCTCTCTCTCTCTCTCTCTCTCTCTCTCTCTCTCTCTCTCTCTCTATATATATATATATATATATATATATATATATATATATATATATATATATATATATATATATATATATATATATATAATCCACATAAGTCAAGTGCAATTTAGTGTCATGACAGCAGAAGTAATAGAGCCAAAGGCTGTCTCCAATATTTCTTGGTTTTAAGTGGCTTTGAATTAACGAGAACTACAAAACTTTTCTTCTGCCACATTCAAAAGCAGTTTGTAAGAGCCACTTACGTGAAATTGCATCCGCCATATTGGCTGTCGCCTTAAACACGAAACGTCATTATTTCCTTGCAGAGAGTAATTTTTTTTTTTTAAATGATGAGGTTTAATTGTGATGTTCCATAAATATTTCCAACGGCAATTGTCGGGTAATAATAGCAGAGATTTTTTTAAATATAAGTGAAGCTCTTATTATATAGAACAATAATCATTCGACTGTGCACTGAAAAGTATGTTGTGTCCTCAACCTTAAGAGCTTCAAACGAGGCTTCTTTACTATCTATATCATTATCTCATTATGATATATCTGGTGAAGGCAGTCAAGATTATAACTCTAAATAGTCTTAGAAACACCTGTGAAAACTGTACTGATTATTATGTGGTTTTTAAATCTTTGTCCAATTTAAATATAAAATTTGTTAATCCCTTCAATCCACCTGGATTTACTGAATCGCCTTTTTCATCATGTTCACGCAAAGGAATTTTAAAGTACCACAACATGTAATCCATTCCTGTATCGTGGATAAAATTCCAGGGACTGAAAGTCTATAGGCCTCACTCTAGGTCTCTCTTTGATGTCTGCGTTTCCTAACATAGATAGTGAAGCACATTTTCTATATACCTTTTTGAATTTTCACGTTTTTCAGTTTTCTTAATATTGTTCATATTTCTAAATCCGTCTTTATTATGATGCTACATCACCTATGAACAACAGATATTGCCAACAAAATTATTATTTTTTTTTTTACTTGACAACCACACAACCAACTTTTCCTTAGGCACTATTCTGAATTCAAGATGTGGGTATACTTTTTGTTTTTACTTATCTATCCATCTATCTATCTATCTATCTGTGTATGGCTAGGATCCCGTACTATCTATCTATCTATCTATCTGTGTATGGCTAGGATCCCGTACGGGATCCTAGCCATACACTACCACGTCAGATGCCTTTATGAAATCCATATGTGTGTGTCTAGCTAACTAACAATATGGTATCCTAGGTTTACACTGTTTAAGAAATCGGGCCTAAGTCTCTGCTGGAGAGATGTGATCATTTGGCAACTAAAAACGGAGTCCTCATTTGCCGGTAGAAGAAAAGTTTAGAAGAGGTGGGCAATGAAGTTAAGGGGAATCTATCTTTGACGGTAACTTAAGACGTCATAATTGGCTTAGGAAAGTAGAACTTACATAACTTTGAAGTTCTAAATGGATGATCCCTTTCCTATTTATCTGGGGAGAATAGGCTTCGAGCTGGAGTTGTATGGGAGACTAAAACTTCTTTAAATTACTTTCATAATCGCATTCGCGATGAACGGAATTTTGTGATACTGAAACGACTTCAGTTGTCCTAAGCAGTAGTTTGATAATTTGATTTTTTTTAATATGATTGTGACACCAGGACGGGCCAAAAAATATAATAAAATAAAACAGTCCTCATCGGGCCTGGGCACGAAGAATACATAAAGTAAGGAGAACCAGAGAAGGAGATTGTAGTGACTTATCAGATGTGATAGGATAATAAGAGATGTGTAATAAGCATTATTGATGTAGACATAGAAAAAGAACCGTAACTGAAGGAAGACTTAACATCAAACTGTCATGGACACTTCTACTTCAGTTTATTATATATTAAAAAAAAAAAAAAAAAAAAAAAAAAAAAAAAAAAAAAAAAAAAAAAAAAAAGCTACTGTAGTATCGCAGCGGGCGGCTGGTGCCATGGGCCAACCTACTACTAAGAAAAAAATAGCTAATATTGTTCTCTTCATCTTATCTCTTGCAGTGTTCCCAGTCACGTAATTCAAAGTATATATTACCTATTAGACATATATTTTTGGTACTCTTTTGTGTTTGGAGAAATATACTTAACTTGCCTTCTTTGAATGGAGATGTTATTGCAAATTGACGATTATCCTATTTCGAAATAATATACTCTTGCATGCTTTTACAAGGAAGGTATCAATTTAAGCTCTCTCAGCGATTGGCTCGTAGCTAAAAGCGAGTTTTTGAGGACACAACCAAAAGTTTTTGTTCTTTTCTGCTCTCCAATGTTTTTTGGGGAATATTTTTAAGACGAAGAGATTTTTCTGTGAACTAATAATCTATTTATCAGTCAATCAATCGAATCCTGTAACAAAACTTAAATGAGTTACTCTACTAAACTCATCCACAGTTGATTCTAAAATGTCTTAAGAATTCAAAGTTAGGGTTTTGTGATATTTAGATTACTTTTAAGAATCTATAATATGGAGCTGTGTATATGACAGTTTCTATCTGTCGGTTATTATTGTTCGGTTGTGACTTCAGGTTGTTATTGTTCTTTTATGATTTCATTGATGAAGCGCTCTTTTCATCTCAAAACAAAATTTTTCAGACACTCCGGTATGATCAGAATTGAAAGTGTATTATTTTTCAAATACATATTATCTCGGAGAGCTGCTGTGCGGCTTTAGAAACTCACTATATATAGAATCATTGATTGGAGTCTGTGACTATATATGAAAGCTTCTATAGCTATAGAGACGAACCTAATGTAATCTAAAGGGGGGTTTACACGGTCAAACGGTTCGTCAAACGCTTGTCTGTCGAACCACATTCGACGAACCGTTTGACCGTGTAAACCCCCCTTAAGATCGATACAGTTGAACATAATCAAGCTTATTTTTTTTTTTTATTTACCATACACTGAAGGATCTTAGTCTGAATATAAAAAAAGAGTGAGTGTGGTTGGAAAGGCGAAGTCTATAGCGGGGTTTACACGGTCAAACTGTTCGTCGAACGCGGTTCGACAGACAAGTGTTTGAAGTGATGTTCGAACGTATGAACGGGGTATTTGGTTGTCGAACACGGAACGTGTTCGACAACCAAATACCCCGTTCACACGTTCGAACATCACTTCATACACTTGTCTTTCGAACAGCTTTCGACGAACTGTTTGACCGTGCAAACCCCTCTTATCTCTACTTATACGGCAGACACTTCATGACATAAACAAGTGTGTGTATATCTCTGATAGCTACAGTCTTTGAAAAAAATAATATGATAAATATATCTTTGACAGACATCTACAAAAAATATTATGAAAAGATGGAGGACGTATATTTCCAGATTTTTTCCCCATAAGGTGGAGTTTTAGTGAGCCTTCTGCACTTCATTTTTTTGAAATATGGAGAAGAAGAGAAGATTTATGGGTTATGACTTTCCTATAGAATTCTCTCTCTCTCTCTCTCTCTCCTCTCTCTCTCTCTCTCTCTCTCTCTCTCTCTCTCTCTCTCTCTCTCTCTCTCTCTCTCTCTCTCTATATATATATATATATATATATATATATATATATATATATATATATATATATATATATATATATATATAATCTATCTATCTATCTATCTATCTATCTATCTATCTATCTATCTATCTATCTATATATATATATATATATATATATATATATATATATATATATATATATATATATATATATCCCATGGCACCAGTCTCCCGTTGTGATACTACAGCTGAAGATCTATTAAGCTTAAATAGCACTGTTCAAGACAGTTCGCTGTTAAGTCTTCCTTCAGTTACTGTTCTTTTTCTATACCTACATCAACACCGAATATTCTTTGATATTCGTTGAACAGCTCTTGTTATCCCTTCACATGTGACCAGTCACAACACTTCTCATTTCCGGTTCTCATTGCTGTATGTTTTCTTTGTGCTCAGGCCCGATGAGGGCAATTTTATTTGTCTCCCCTGGTGTCGCACTCATGATATATATATATATATATATATATATATATATATATATATATATATATATATATATATATATATATATATATATATATATATATATATATATATATGTTTGTTTGTTTGTATGTTTCGGCTTTAAGTCACGGACTTTCTTTTCTACCAAGGGCTAGGACGGTTACCTTCTTGCGAAGGGCTTGTTTTATATATATATATATATATATATATATATATATATATATATATATATATATATATATATATATATATATATATATAGAGAGAGAGAGAGAGAGAGAGAGAGAGTGTGTCTCTTGCTTCCGCAGGCGCTTGGTAGGATCAAGCCAGTCTGTGAGTCACGACACTGTGGGCTACTCAGCTTCACTTCTTTCCATCCAACGCGATGTGTATTTTCTCCACGATCTGAGTAACTCTGTCCCTATCGTCATACACTTGGGGGCATTCTCATTGGCTGCCACTCCAGCATATGTTATCTCAAGCACCATTCGCTGCACATGTCCATACCATCAAAGGTGATTATTTACAACTGTGAGATTGAATGCCGTCACTCCTCGCGACTGTGGGATGTCTACATATTTCCTTTATCTCTTATGTTGTGTTTTACGTCACGAACTCCCTTTTCTACCAAGGACTAGGACGGTTGCCTTCTTGAGAAGGACTTGTTTTGGCAGATGTAATCGTTACCCTGAGTGCATGCCCTTGCTAACCTCAGACCGTGACGGGGCGCAGACCCTCGACCTGACGCCTCAAAGTTGCGGACGCTACCGCTTGAGCCACGGTGACTACTATTATTTCCTTTATCTCTTATGATACCATAAATTATTCTCAATACCTTTATATCATCAGCCATTAATTTATTAAATAACTTTTCCTTCCATATAGCAGGACAGATTTTAATATAGAGTTATACATGTGTAGCTTTGCGTTTCTAGGGATGTTTTCCTCTTTTAGTAAAGGATAAAATAGTCCAGTGTTCTTGGAATACTTACATATTCTAGTATCATTGTCGGCATCAGTGAGGTCATCGTGCACCACCTTGCTCCAAAGTCACCAGTCATGAGCAGTCCTTGATCTTTCTATTGTCTTGCCACCACCGTGAGCAGGGTTGCCAGATGGCAAAGACACCTCACGGCCAAATTCTGTGCATTTCACGGCCAAATCCGGCCAATCTTTTTTTTTTTATGTCTACGGCCAAATTTATTTGAATGGAAATATGTACGGTAAATATTTAATTTTAAATTAACCCGGCACCTAAATTAAAAGAATTTTAACCCTGCACCTAATGCATAGTCATTTGAACCCTATAGAATCTCAAGGGCCGGTATTAGAGAACATCAGCCTTACAGCCACAGAGGTATGCAAAGCGCTGATGGATTTAGATGTTCATAAAGCTACAGGTCCTGATGACATATCCCCTCATGTGCTTAAAAAATGCGCAAACACAATATCAGTGGCACTAAGTATCATATTTAAGGAGTCACTGGAGTCGGGGGAGATTCCAAGATGCTGGAAACAAGCAAATGTGATACCTATCTTCAAAAAGGGAAGGAGGGATACGGCTCTGAACTATAGACCAGTTTCCTTGACCAGCATAGTTTGCAAAGTTATGGAGAAACTACTAAGGAAACATATCTCTCTTCACTTGGAATCCTTCAACTTTTTGTCAGTGAGGCAACATGGCTTCAGAGAAGGTAGATCAACAGTAACAAACTTATTAGAATTTTATGATGAGGTAAGCCAAATCTTACAGGAAAGAGAGGGCTGGGCAGATTGCATATTCCTAGACTTCCAGAAAGCGTTTGACACTGTTCCACATGGGAGACTTATTAGGAAGCTGCAATCAATGGCTAGAATAGGTGGAAATGTTTTGGAATGGATAAAAACTTACTTAGAAGGAAGGGAACAGAGGGTTAGAGTAAGACACTCAGTGTCTGAATGGAGAAGAGTTAGTAGTGGAGTTCCACAGGGTTCAGTTTTAGGGCCACTTTTGTTCCTTGTATATGTAAATGACCTACCAGAGTCTGTAAATTCATTCATGAATATGTTTGCAGATGATGCAAAGATTGTGAAGAAAGTAAAAAACGAGAACAATGGTAGAGAACTTCAGGAGGATCTAAATAATCTGCAAGAGTGGTCAGAAAAGTGGCTAATGAAATTCAATACCTCAAAATGTAAGGTAATGAGAATGGGTACAAGTGCAAGAAGGCCCAAGCTTGACTACTCGGTGGCTGGAGTACAACTTCAGGAGACAGAAAATGAGAGAGATCTAGGAGTAATCATACTGGCAGATTTGTCTCCAGAAATACATATAAATGGCATAGTAAGGGCAGCATATGCATTCTTATCAAATGTAAGGGTAGCCTTCAGGCACATGGACAAGGAAATGTTCAGAAATATTTATGTAACCTATGTGAGGCCAAAACTCGAATATGCAGCCCCCTTTTGGAATCCGCATTTGAAAAAGCACATAGCTAAGCTTGAAAAAGTTCAAAGACATGCCACGAAACTGGTGCCAGAAATACGCAATCTCAGTTATGATGAGAGGCTGAGCTAGAAGAGTGAGGGGGGATATGGTGACAGTCTTTAAATTCCTTCATGGTTATGATAGAGTGGATAGGGATCGATATTTCGATATGGCTGGCTCTAGAACTAGAGGTCATAGTTTGAAGCTTCGTAAGAAAACTTGTTTGCAGGATGTAAGGAAATACTTTTTCAGTGTAAGAGTAGTTGATAATTGGAATTGGCTAAGCGAGGAGGTAGTTAATGCTATCTCAATCCATAGTTTTAAGTACAGGTATGATAAGTATCACTAAGTATAAAATGGAACCGATGAGGAGACGGGAAGATACGAGCTTTGGGCTCTTTCCCGTAAACACAATTAGGTAATCACAATTAGGTAATCACATATTATAAGTATCACTAAGTATAAAATGGAACCGATCAGGAGACGGGAAGATACGAGCTTTGGGCTCTTTCCCGTAAACACAATTAGGTAATCACAATTAGTAAATCACATAACTGTCAATAACCAGAATTTATGCTTTATTTTGATTGAAAACTAATCTAATGCAAATAGATTATTCTACAATTTATTCCATTATGATCTCTATTGATATCTTTATATTTCTCAAAGCTTATATATATATATATATATATATATATATATATATATATATATATATATATATATATATATATATATATATATATATATATATATATATATATATATATATATATATATATATATATATATATATATATATATATATATATATATATATATATATATATATATATATCAGATTACTACCAAGTTATAAATTGAAGTTTCAAATTCGTATTAAAACGGGAAATATTTAGTCAATTTTCCTACAGTCTTTCAAATTGGAAAAAAAAAAGATTTTAATACTGAAGCGGGGAATTTCAGAAAAATTAACGTAAGTATGTATGTACTAGGAACTTTTTAATATCTCTTACCTTGTCATGATGGAGTTCAACATAATACTGAAGTGAACCGTTTCTATTACTAATAATTTATTGGAACTTCGAATACATTTGGGTTGTAATCTTGTAATTTTGCTATTTGGATTTCCAAATTTAATCGTGCATTTTGCTGCTTAACAATAATATAAATAATAATAATATAGTAATAATAATAATAATTATAATAATAGAAATGATAATAATACAGTTTTCTGCTTTTGTAGGATAATTATGAATCATCACTATTTCATGAAATAGTGGATATATATATATATATATATATATATATATATATATATATATATATATATATATATATATATATATATATATATATATATATATATATATATATATATATATATATATAAGCAAATAAGCACATTACATATGTGAAAACATGAATAATTTTTTACCCCGACCGGGACTTGAACCTAGGACTTATAATTACTAAGTCAAGGCGCTACCAACTACACCACAGAAGGTTAAAAGGAATCCAACCTTATAGCTTATATCTGCTATACTTAGGAATGAGCGCATTCTATCTGAATGCCACTATGTTCATCTTACAGATTCCCCAACCTCGCTCGTGACTTCATTTTCGCATTTAATTCAATTCCCAATCTCATTCGAGCCATGAAATAACCAAATAAGCACATTACATATGTGAAAACTTAGTAATTATAAATCCTAGGTTCAAGTCCCGGTCGGGGTAAAAAATGATTCATATATATATATATATATATATATATATATATATATATATATATATATATATATATATATATATATATGTATATATATATATATATATATATATATATATATATATATATATATATATGTATATATATGTGTATATATATATATATATATATATATATATATATATATATATATATATATATATATATATATATATATGTATATATATGTGTATATATATATATATATATATATATATATATATATATATATGTATATATATATATATATATATATATATATATATATATATATATATATATATATATATATATATATTATATATATATATATATGTAAATATGTATATATATATATATATATATATATATATATATATATATATATATATATATATATATATATATATATATATATATATATATATATATATATATATATATATATATATATATATATATATATATATATATATATATATATATATATATATATATATATATATATATATATATATATATATATATATATATATATATATATATATATATATATATATATATATATATATATATATATATATATATATATATATATATATATATATATATATATATATATATATATATATATATATATATATATATATATATATATATATATATATATATATATATATATATATATATATATATATATATATATATATATATATATATATATATATATATATATATATATATATATATATATATATATATATATATATATATATATATATATATATATATATATATATATATATATATATATATATATATATATATATATATATATATATATATATATATATATATATATATATATATATATATATATATATATATATATATATATATATATATATATATATATATATATATATATATATATATATATATATGTGTGTGTGTGTGTGTTCGAACGTGTGAACGGGGTATTTGGTCGAACACGTTCGACAAACGTGTTCGACAACCAAATACGAAGGTAAAGATCTCTTATCTTTTCTCAGGAAGCAGCCTGCGAGCTTTAATGTTTATTTTCAGAGCAATAATCCTTAGCGCGGTCTCTGACCTTTGATCGGCAGCGACAGAGGTCAAAGAGACTGCGCTTATCGAGGAAGGATTAATGGCATTAAGATCTTCATTAGCAGGGATGATTTCCGGTACAATGATTAACTCTCAGTGCCTATAAAAGTCGACATGACCCAAACATTTAATGTGCCTATAACATATCATTCCAACTTCCCTTACCAACGGATCTAACAAAGGGTGGGCACACAACGAATTACAACGTCATGAACAACGACGACTGTTTTCCAGCATTAAAGGACCGAGCTTTTCCAGCAAATATGACCGGCATTACGACAGCTAATGCATTTATCTTTTTTGTCTTCGGAATCGCCTTTGATACCGCTCTCAACTTTTATAGGCACTTAGAGTTAATAATTGTACTGGAAATCATCCCTGCTACTGAAGAGCTTAATGCCATTAATCATTCCTCGATAAGCGCAGTCTCTTTGACCTTTGTCGTTGCCGATCAAAGGTTAGAGACCGCGCTTAAGATTATTGCTCTGAAAATAAACATTAAAGCTCGCCGCCTGCTTCCTGAGAAAAGATAAGAGATTTTCACCTTCGTTTGTTCTTGCCATTGACCGATGGGTGAGTAGATAGGTCAAAAGGAATTATAAAAGAAATAAAGTGAGAAAGAATAATTCATATATACTCTCTACTTATTTCACTATGGTATAAAGAAATCTTAAAATAGAATTCGGCCAAAATTCGGGCAAATGGTTTGGCCGTGGAAGTCTTAGTTATTTACGGCCAGTCATTTTTGTATACGGCCAAATTTAAGGAATGTAGCCGCAAAAACGGCCATCTGGCAACCCTAACCGTGAGCTCAGTTTTTGTTGTGCTCAACTTGAGCTAGCATTCTCTCAGTACTCTGTCCAAATCCAACAGACGCTGCTGAATGTGCTCCGTGCTTATTACCGATTTGCGCCACGTCTTTTGCTTCCACTTGTTAAAACCTTTTCGAGAGCTGCGTTCATGTACAGAACAACAGTGATAGTAGTACACTTCCTTGTCTTACACCCATATTAACTTATAATATCTCTTGTCCTCCACAGATGATGATGTGTGTGTGTGTGTTTTATATTGTAAACTCGTTTAATCGCTTTCAGCAATTTTGACTGACATTCCTTCTGCACTAGTATCTGTCCTCATTTTTCTTCTAGGAATTCTCGCAAATGTCAATTCTAAAGGGGGGTTTACACGGTCAAACGGTTCGTCGAACGCGGTTTGTCGAGCGTGTTCGACAACCAAATACCCCGTTCACGCGTTCAAACATCACTTCAAACGCTTGTCTGTCGAACCGCGTTCGACGAACCGTTTGACCGTGTAAACCCCCCTTAAGTCAAGAAAGTACACATTCTGCGAAATGTTATACGCCCAACTTTTTTCCAACATATACTTAACACTGAAACTTGATCAGTAAGTCCTCAACCAGGTCTAACCCTACATTGGTATTTGACCATTTCTGATTCCCCAATACTGTGCAACTTATTTTCGATGATTATTTCATAGGTCTTTCTGATGTGTCTTCAATGAAGGAGATACCTGTACAATTTTTGCAGTCACTTGGCTCTCCCTTACCTTTAAAAACTGTCTAATTAAATATTCATTTTGTTCTCTTAGTATCGCCCCTTTCTCAAGCACCTTATTGAATAGTCTGTGTAAGAATGATTTTGTTGTGTTTCCAGCATCTTTCACAGTCTCCACCGGTATCATGTCCAGCCCAAGGATTTGTTGTTTCAAAACTTTTGTTCTGCCACTGAGAAAGAAGGGGATACGATCACACCTGGCTCTCTGTTGGTATCGGGTAGGAACTTTTGCCATTTAATAAAGATTTTCCAAATGGTGTGATCTGGTGACGTAGGGGTTTTATTATCCCATCTAATGACACCAATTTGTAAGATAGTATCCCACCGAGTGTCACCACTGACGCAGGGTATTTCTCCTCCTACGTTATATTATTATAATTATGGTAGCGTGGTTGGTGAAAGACATCTTCTTATTATTAGTTTATTCTTATTTTAACATCTATGTACTCAGAGCTCCTATTACTACAGTTCCTGTCACGACTAATTCCTGAGTCCCACCCCCAGAAAGGGGGAGGCTAACTCAGCTGTACTGTGTTAACTCTGCTGCTGGCAAGGCCCGGTCTCTAACTCAACTCACTGTGCCTGCCCTGGGTGGTTCTTGAAATACCCCAAGGGCAGGGGCGTGGCTTGTATGGGGAATAAAGGACTGGTTTATATCTCTCACCCTCTTGAAATATTTGAACGCCAGATGCCGAGTCCCATGGGACCAGCTATCCATCTTCGACCCTTTTTAACATAAGCCTCATCCTAGTAAACACTGGAGAGAGTGTTCAATGTTTCCTTTGACACCTAGCCAAAAGTCCTACGACATCCCTCCCCACTACACTGAAATATCTCTTATTTCAGTTTCATCATCCTAAACTAACATTTGTTTACAATAAAAACGGGGCCGAATTATTTAAGTTATCATCTAAGAAATCCTATTTCTATGAACCTAAACAAATTACACAAACATAACATATATATAGTACTTCTACAGACAACTAGAGCATGCAGAGTCTATTTCCTTGTGGGAAATCTTTAACACAAACATATTCTCATATTTAACAAAAGTAACCTTAATCACTATGATTTCAGTGTGTAACTAATAACAAACATAAATTAAGATCAAAAGTCAGTTTAAATCAAAACATTACTTTATCTACTTCTCTTTTTTCTTCAAAAGACAAAATTGAGTTAGTTACAGTAAAATTATGAATCATGTAAAACATTAGCAAACAAATTAAGTAGAGTATTAGCATGTATAAACATGTAAAATGCAATAGACCATAACATCAATAGTAATTTCTATAAGAAACCTTATCTTATAATTTCTACTCTTATTGTTACTATGGGCATTAATTTATTTTAAAATTTGGCCTTAAAAACTACTCCTGAAACAAAACATGTTTTACTGGGTGTAAAGTCAAAACATTTACTATTTCAATATGCAATTACTATTCAGAGACCAATGGATAGGAGAACTTAATGGACACAAAGATTAAATCATAATTCAAATAATAATGATGCTAAAACAAAACACTAATATTATTTAAGCAGAAAAACAACTTATTAATCTTAGTGCAAATCATACAATTTATCCTCAAACAAAACATTTGTTACTTTTAGTAAAGTTAAAACATTCACTATTTCCATATTCAATTACTATTCAGAGACCAATGGATAGGAGAACTTAATGGACACAAAGATTAAATCATAATTCAAATAATAATAATGCTAAAACAAAACACTAATATTATTTAAGCAGAAAAACAACTTATTAATCTTAGTGCAAATCATACAATTTATCCTCAAACAAAACATTTGTTACTTTTAGTAAAGTTAAAACATTCACTATTTCCATATTCAATTACTATTCAGAGACCAATGGATAGGAGAACTTAATGGACACAAAGATTAAATCATAATTCAAATAATAATAATGCTAAAACAAAACACTAATATTATTTAAGCAGAAAAACAACTTATTAATCTTAGTGCAAATCATACAATTTATCAATGGCACTTATTCAAAACTATATCTAAGGGAGACTCTGAGTTTTCGCTTAAAATTATCTTAAAGCTAGTAAAACAAAAAAAATAAAAATAAAAATAAAAATATTTTGTCTTTTAGCACAGTGGACAAAGACGGTGGGGACATTTTCTTTCCCATTTTTTCAGTTCTAATACGGGGGTAATTTTAATTAACTAATAAGGGATTTTTTAAATACCCTTCTTTCTCTCTTCACTAAAGTTTGGACATGTATAGGGATTATTTTTCTTTCTGTTTGAATCCCATCAACGCGTTTAACGCGGCTTCTAAAGGTATTATTAAAATATTTTAAAATATTTCTGTGTTTCTTTTCCTCTCTTTTCACTACAGTTATGACATGTATGGGGATTTCCTTGTTTCTGGGATTTCATCAAGATTACATGGTTTTTTAAAGTAGTTTAAAACTTTTATTTTTTAGGACTGTTCTCTCTGTCTAGGACGACTTTTATTTTCTCTGTCTAGGACGACTTTTATTTTCTCTGTCCCTTGCTCATGAATTCTTGCTAGGCGCGATTCCATGGTTTCCCTCGGGGATTTCATTTTTTTTTTCATTCCCCCGCCGTCCTTGCTGCAGGCCCAGGTTTGTTACCATATCTCCTTTACTCGGATAGGCAAGACAAAAAGGAAGGATTCGGCACCTTTCTAATCCTTCCAGCCTGGCTTCCTCGTCCCGCCCTCGGCCGATCTTGACTAAGACCACCACGCAGGAGACCTGCAACGTCACAGCGATTCTCTTCCGTACGGCCATCCACACGTACCTTCGAAGCAGATCTCGGGATGAAAATTTGAACCTCTGTCACTACTACAGTTGTAAGAAAGGTTCCCTATGACTTCAGGGTACCAACAATGGCCATACGTTGGTAATCGAGGCTATACTTTGCCTCCCCTGCAACTGCAAGTGATTGCAATCTCTATTCAATGGGCACTAGGGACTTGTCTGAGCGGACAAAATCTAAAGACTTTTAGAACTTGCAGGTCGGGGCTGCCTAGGAATAGGGTGGTAATGGAAGGTATGTGTCTACACAACTAGATTATTATTCCAAGATACTTAGGGCTTAGCTGAGAAACTGCTACATAGCATTACTTTACTATAGACATCAAAAAGAATAATCACTGAATACTGAGAAAAACCACTAAAGAAATATTCTTATTTGCAGTGGCTACAATAACATCAAGTATGAATTCAGTTAAAAGATACAAATCATCAGGTTACTGCTGATTTCATTTCAAAAATAATAATTAGCAACAGGCCATTGAGAGATAGCAACAATATCAGTCAACATAATAACATTACTAATAATCATGATCAAAAAATAAGAATAATAAACAATAAAAATAAATGTACTAAATCAGAAATATCAATATATATACAATGGAGACTGGCATTCAGAAGTAAGAACAGAGTTCTATACTTATACTTCCTAGTAATGCTCATTCTAACACAGTCTCTTTTACCATTCAAATTCCTGCTGTCATAATCAATGTATATATATAGAGCATAAGTGGCAACTCGCTGGCTCCACAATTTGTCAATGGGAGTTCTATCTATTCTCTAAACAGTTGCGACATGTGGCAAAAATATTTATGCAAATGGCGGTACTACCGATGTCTTATCAGTATTTATGCAATAACAGCATGCAACAATCTATTGACTGCAATGAAATGTAGGCACAATTATCGCCTAGCTTCGCTGGAAAAAAAACAAAAAAAGAAACTCAAAGACGGCTACATTCTTTTAGCATTGAACGGAGCCTCTGTCAGGCTCAGAGTCGAGTGAAAGGTAGGAGAGAGAGAGAGAGAGAGAGAGAGAGAGAGAGAGAGAGAGAGAGAGAGAGAGAGAGAGAGAGAGAGAGAGAGAGAGAGACTGGGCGACCTTGAAATATGTCGTGGTCTCCACTCTGTGTCAGCTGAGACGGGCCTCTTCCTTTTACTTGTACTGAAAATAAAAAATTGTCGCAGAGTATCTCTAATAATAAAATAAATAAACAAATGAACGTGAACAAACGTTAGCAATGACTATCGATAGAGTCTTACGTTTATTGTCAGCGGCTATTCTCATTCCCTCATTAACAAAAACAAAAGCAAAAAGAACTTAGTGTACAACTGCAGAACTGTCGAAGCATAAATCCATTCCTTTCTGTTTAATCTTGATAAGGACTTTACTGTAACAGCATACACATCCTCGTCTATAATGACAATTCTTTTCTTGCTATAAATCAGAGGGTTGAGTCGGAGCGCACCCACTCTGATGAAATTAAAACAAAAGATTAAAATCATATGTGACACTATCCCTACTACTATCAACAAAAGTACAAATATCTTTTTCTTAACAACTTCTTAAAAAGGACTTAAGTGTCATTAATTTTAACTTTAAAACTCAGCAAATAATCTCTAATAATCTCAATTATCTTTAATTAGCTCAATTGTAATCTAAAATTCATGAAAATGATAGGGATTAACCATAGTTATCTCTAGATAATCTTTTCCAAAACTCTTTAAATAAGATTTTAAAGATTTCTTCAATACAAAAACTATATAACAAAAACGGGAATCTGAAAAAATATAAAAAGTCTGTCCCTGTGTATGCAATAATAAAAACAAAAAGTATATTTCATTAGCAACAGTAAAGAATGCATTTTGCTTAAGTTTCAAAATCTCGTACGGAGTTGTACATAAACAATTCAAACATAAAATATATATATTCTTTTACTATCTCGAATTTGACTTATAACTGCTCTGTCTGTTTGCTTTTACGGGGGTGCGCATGTGGGCGCTGTTTTCTCCCCTGTTCTTTTGGCTTCTGGATAAACTTCTGCTCTCTCAAATACGGGATACAGCTGTGTAACATTCTTGTTGTCATTTCGTGTCAGCTCTCACTCTTTCTTTATGACCAAGCTGAAATAATTTTGATAAAACATTATCATGGCTAAAACTCGCAAAGTTTTATTTTATAAATCTACCATATCTCTTCAGACAAATAATGTATATACTGCAGCTAGCAAAGAAAATAAAGAATCATTCATAGATTCACGTCCTTTATCACGTAACATCTATCTTGGAATCTCTCGGAAATCGAATAATAATCTCAATGGCAGAGTAGGGGACAAAACAAAAATAAAACAAACTTGGCATTTCAACCATATCTGGGCAGGTGGAGAATTACTTTCTCAAACATATCCCTCACTAGATACTGCAACAGCGCATCACCTCCCATAAATACACTCTGATATGGCATGCAGAAGGACCTGGCGGAGCAGGGGAACGATCCTCGCAGACTCCCCAATCATGCTTCCTAACGGTGCTTCCCGCGATTTCACCCCCTAGAGCAACCCCCCATTATACCCCCAGTCATTCATACTCATTCTCTGCCTCACTCGCTGCATCACTTACAAAACAATCGTCCCCTTTCTGTAAAATTCCCTTTAATTTACAACGTTGGTTGTAAGAAGAGTAAGGGTGAAATCTCGGTTGGGCCGCACGGTCACAGACTGCCTCACCAGTCCTAAGTCCCATTCTACCGAACAAACAAACATTCTACTCCCTTGAAGCTACGTTTGGGTGACACTGAAAATCCTTCCCTATTCTAGGACAGCACAAATTCCTCTAATTTACTCTTACTTTCGCCTGCATAGCGCGAAATTAAAAAACTCATCTCTAACTAATATCACGAAAATTTCTTATTCTTCAAATAAGCATGCCACACACGTATCGTAAGATTAATTTCCCATCAAAACAACATTAAAAGAACACTCTGTCATTTATGTCTTTCTTTCGCTAAAACATTACTCCCCCGGAGAAAAAAACAAACAAAAAAAGAAAGAACCTTGAAAACAGGCGCAATCTTAACACTCGATTTCTTACGCTTTAAGAAATTAATATAACAATGATTTCACGTACATTAAATATCAAGGATCAGTACAATTACTACAGATTTATAATAACGAGGTTGGGAGATCGAATGGTCACTTCCACATTCCTTTCTCGAAAATCACACGTGTTCTAAGTAAAACCTTAAAAGCAGATTCAAGTATATTACTCGCTATAATTCTTACACTTAAGAAATTAATATACTGTTTTAGTGATTTCACGTGCGTTAAAATTGTCAATTAAAAATCGATACATTCGCGTTCTTAAAATTCAATCTAAGCATTAATACAAATAAATGGAACACACTCCCAACGCAAATTCTTTATATTACTCAAATTATAACAAAAATGGAGTTTATTACTGCTTATAGCTATTAGTACAAATTATCCGTGTTAGTAATGGGTACAGAAATTCTACTTTTATCAACTTATTAAGCGCCACACCCCTTATAGGCGGGTTGGCTGAGTCAAAGCATAACTACAAGATAAAATGGCGGCATCCACCGACCTCAATTTCTTTTACTAATTGTCCCATTACTCACTGGATACAGATCACAAGTACTTAGCTATTTTAAGGAGGTGGTCCTGAAAAACTTCATGGCAGAAGGCAAGGAAGGAGGGGGTTTTCCTCTCTGGGCGCTGGAGGTTCCCGTCCAATTCTCTATCTCTCGAGTAAAATCGACGAATCGCCATCTTCTTGGTCGGATCCGGCAACTTATACTTCTTGTAATGGGCATTTTCACTCAATGCCGCGGTCACACTTTGGCTCAGTGCGACGGTATCTTCCATAAATACTTTCGTTGATACTTTTACTGCTGGGGAGGGGCCTTGCCAATACGGAGGCGGGGGAGAGTGGCTGGATCTCATAATATGATACTGTAAGTGAAGGGGGAGCTCTGACTTTCTCGGCGTCATTCTCTCACTGCTGGTAAGCGTCTTGAAGTTTCTTCACTTGTACTTTTCTTCCATAGATGCTATATATTTTTTTTATACTTCTATTTTTTTTTTTCTTCTTTCTCTTCGGTAAAGTGTCGGCGTGGATTGATCCCGAGCTGTCCACCACTGACCTAGGGGTTTTATTTTCCCATCTAATGACACCAATTTGTAAGATAGTATCCCACCGAGTGTCACCACTGACGTAGGGTATTTCTCCTCCTACGTTATATTATTATAATTATGGTAGCGTGGTTGGTGAAAGACATCTTCTTATTATTAGTTTATTCTTATTTTAACATCTATGTACTCAGAGCTCCTATTACTACAGTTCCTGTCACGACTAATTCCTGAGTCCCACCCCCAGAAAGGGGGAGGCTAACTCAGCTGTACTGTGTTAACTCTGCTGCTGGCAAGGCCCGGTCTCTAACTCAACTCACTGTGCCTGCCCTGGGTGGTTCTTGAAATACCCCAAGGGCAGGGGCGTGGCTTGTATGGGGAATAAAGGACTGGTTTATATCTCTCACCCTCTTGAAATATTTGAACGCCAGATGCCGAGTCCCATGGGACCAGCTATCCATCTTCGACCCTTTTTAACATAAGCCTCATCCTAGTAAACACTGGAGAGAGTGTTCAATGTTTCCTTTGACACCTAGCCAAAAGCCCTACGACACTGGTATACCTGTTGAACAAAATAAAATTACATTTTGACATATGATACCTAAGATCTATTTAGTAAGTTATCGATGAAAAAAATCGAAAAGTTTTATGACAGGGTGTAATTTGTAGCATGTGATTCCTCCAGACCAATTATTGGCATCTGAAATTGAAATCCGCTACGCGTCATGGGTGATATTAGAAAATATGATCGATGCTCGTCAATTTCTTTGAAATATCAAAGCTAAAGATTAAAGTTAAGAGGTTAAAAGTCAGATGGATTTGCTAGAATATACACTAAGCTATTTCATTTTAATTGAGACTCGTTCATACGAGATATGTACTTTTGTAGTTTACTGAGAAAACGTTTCCTTGGGCTTCTGAATATTATATGTCCTGGATTTATCATTTTTGTTTATTACTTTATTTTTCTGTTTATATATTTATTTAATTATTTATTTATTTATTTGCCTGTTTGCTTATTAATAAATTAGTATACTTATCTATTTATTCTTTCTCTACATATGAGGACTGCAACCCTAATGGAAATTTTAGTTTTTTCCACATGGAACCCAAGCCCGTAAAAAGTCCTTAGACATTTTGTAGACTTATTGGATAAAATATTATAAAGTGTGATTTCTTCTAAATAAATCTTTTCCCACTTCTGTGTGGGGTCGATGTTGTTGACAGCTCTCCACCACTTAGCTCGGTCATATGTGTCGTCCTCTGACAGCTTTTTCTCTGATAAACTCCTTACGTGGTCCATCCACCTGCACTTCGATCTTCTTCTCCCACCCTCTGGACCGCCATCTCCACCGCCCTTCGTTTTACACTTGTCACATCTCTGCTCTTCGTGTGGGCGACTGTTCCAATGTTGTCTTCTTTATCTGAATTTTCTTTTATATCTCCACGACTTCCATGGTTCCTTTTATTTTTTTGTTCATTCCTTTTATTTTTTTTTTGTTCCATATCTTATCTATTTTGTTAGTAGTCTCCGTGGCGAAATGGTAGCGTCTGTGACTCTGAAGCGGCAGGCCGAGGGTTGGCCCCCTGTCATGGACTGAGGTTAGTAAGGGCATAGACTCAGGGTAACGATTACATTTGCCAAATCAAGTCCTTCGTCAGAAGGCAACCGTCCTAGCCCTTAGTAGAAAAGGGACTTCGTGACGTAAAACCGAATCCATCCATCTTATCTATTTTGTTAAAAGATTCCCATCTCTTGAGGAAAAGAATAAAAGCAGTGAAATAGAGATAATAGTTAAAGAGAGAGAGAGAGAGAGAGAGAGAGAGAGAGAGAGAGAGAGAGAGAGAGAGAGAGAGAGAGAGAGAGAGAGAGAGAGAGAGAGAGAGAGAGAGAGAGAGAGAGAGAGAGAGAGATTATTTTCTTAACCTTTATACATTCCAAAGTGATATTTTTCCAGTTTCCGATACAATCTATGATCGGCTCATGCAGCGAGGAAAAAAGTACGATTAAAAAACTCAGAACTGGAAGGAAAAACTGAGAGAAAAGAAACATGAACCGCTGTAATGACATCATTAGCATCCCAATATGCAATATTGCAAAAAATACTGGCAAAATTATTTCAGATTTTTCATTTTCAAAAGGTACAGTACGTAGTTAGGGAATTTTTCATTTCTTATTTTTATGTATATACGTGTTGCATACACGAATTTACGATGGTGATTTCTTGGCGTTGTTTTTATTCTCTCTCTCTCTCTCTCTCTCTCTCTCTCTCTCTCTCTCTCTCTCTCTCTCTCTCTCTCTCTCTCTCTCTCTGTGTCTGTCTGTCTGTCTGTCTATCTATATATCTATTCTTTCGTCTATCAATCTATCTGTCTGTCTGTGTCTGTATATTTATCTATCTGTCTGTCTATCAGTCTATCTATCTATCCAACTGTATATCTCTTCCTTCCCTTTCCCAATGGTAGGAAGATAAATGGAAAAGGTTTAGAAGGATTTCCATTGAAAGGGATGGCGGCATGGAGAGAAGATTAGGATCCCAACCAAAATGAGATATAGAAGGCCTATAGGATTCTACAAAGTACCCTCACTGTGTAGTCATTTCTTTTGCTTATTTATCCATTTTGTGAATTTGTTGGACTGGAATGCTTTGACTTCAATGAGATCTTATTGCTAGCGTGGCGTGGCATGAGAATGTATATGCCTAAATTCTTGGCACTGTGACTATTCCTAAAGAATAGGATTTTTTTTCTTCATATTCCTCTTTCATACACTGTTCGTTCGTGTTCGTTCCGGTTTTACGTCACGGACTCCCTTCTCAACCAAGGGCTAGGACGGTTGCCTTCTTGCGAAGGACTTTTTTTGGCAGATGTAATCGTTACCCTGAGTGCATGCCCTTGCTAACCTCAGACCGTGACGGGGGCGAACCCTCGACCTGACGCCTCAGAGTCGCGGACATACACTGAGGCCTATATATTTGAGTTTTGATAGTGTTATCCTGCATATCAAGAAAAAATGGACCTTTGTTTTCCATTATCTCCGTGGACTTGCGTCCTGCCCTGTGTTGTTATTGATATTTAACATGTAATGTTACTTATGTTAAAATGATTATAATATTGATGAAATTAGGTAATTAGCGTATAAATAGTATACTTGGAAATACAAAGTTTGGAAATGGAAAGTAAGCAGTTTATGTAATTATTAATTACTACCTTCATTTGGCGACGTTGCTGATAACTGAAAACGATATAGGATAATGTTATTAGGAAGTTATTAGGGTCTGCATTGAATTAATGGTTTGTCCCTCTGTATCCTGATTGCGTTTCCGTACACACACACACACACACACACACACACACACACACACACACACACACACTCAATGGCTGCATTTCCTATTGTAAGGGGTTTGGTTGGGTCAGAGCACACTTCCACCAAAAACCAAATCGCCCAGTCTTAGCTCTTTGCAGATAATTGGCTCCTCAGTGCCCACCACCGCACTGTTTTGAAGGATAGTCTCCCATGAGGCTCAGCAACCGTAAAGATATATATATATATATATATATATATATATATATATATATATATATATATATATATATATATATATATATATATATATATATATATATATAGAGAGAGAGAGAGAGAGAGAGAGAGAGAGAAAGAGAGTTTAGATCTGCATTACAAGAGATACTTTTCTTATATACGTGTGTCACTTCCATTGGTATGTTTGTGGGAAAACAGGTTAAAGTTCTTACTAGTCAATGGTAACCCTTCCTTCCCATGCTGTAATCTTACGTCCTAACTGTGTTTCAGAGTTTATATTACTTGTACTCTGTATACACATCTTTAATCCCTGTTATTGGGGATGGACAGAATTTGGTGAGGAATATCAGGCTAGATGCTCTTACTAGGACCCCACAGTGGGATCGATAACGGGTTTGTCATCTCCCGATTCGAGTATTCTAACCTCTTGGCTATCGTGACCACCTGTTGCTTTTACTATATCAATTTAAAGAAATCTGTCTAATCTCCCTCTTTAAGTTCTCGATACAATTAGGCATTGTAAGGTAGTCTTCATTAAGAGAGTACTAGTAATCTTTTTTTTTATAGCTAATATCAATACATATATTTTATAAATGTTTAGTTTTCTTGAACGTAGTGTTCTTTCAAGCTCTAGAAATTGATGTTGTTTTATTTTATCATTGTTGTAATTATTGGATTCCATAATGTTCTTTTCAGCGCAATTATCACTGTATGATAATGATAATGATGATGAACAGGTTTTACATCAAGGACTCTAGTGACGTATACTTAAGGACTTTGGTGTTGGCAGTGTGTGACTGTGACATGTTATTTATGTATGTCTTATACTTCGTCCAGGGCTTATATCTACCGTTGGAGTATGAAGTAATACATGGGTCTTGGGAGAATGGACGAAATACTTATTTTAAAAGTATTCTTACACACAGCTGGTAGCCCGAAAATTCTCCCTGGATATAGGTATATGTCTGTGTAAGCAACATGCTCTTACAGTCTAGGCCTAAAGCAGCCGTGATGGCTGACTGATGACTCTGCCAAGAAATGACTGAGGACTTGACTTAGCCTCTCTACAGACTTGACAAGCAATTACCACTCTCTGACTCTCTGCTTCTAACTAATCTTAGCTTTTCATATCTCAACCTAGCCTCAAGATACATAAGACGAGGCGGTTTTCGGTGTATCTTTGACCAATTTTTTTTTATGATTGGCCCCGACTTTTAACAGCAATGGCAGGTCTTGCTCTATGAAGGGGGGGGGGGATGTCCAGAACATATGGTACTTACATTGCCAGTCTTCGTTGATTATCTTCCCATGATTTGATTCTCGGTCTTGGTTTTCCGATGTCAATTGTCGGGTCTTATAATGGCTATGGTTCCTTCTATGACTAGGAAATTAATTTACGAATAAATGCCCTTTTTAACTTAATACCGTGATGGGTCTCAAACTGACGACCTGACAAAGCAAAATCGTGCTCTCTACCACCATGCAACAGCTACCACACATTTATTGTAATATCATGTGGAATTATGTGTTACATTAAATGCATGATACATTATAATACCGTTGATGTGCTTCTGTAAGAAAAAGAAAAAGAAGAAGAAGCTCTAGTGGAAATGATCTAGAGAGTAATAATAATAATAATAATGATAATAATAATAATAATAATAATAATAATAATAATAATGATAGTAATAATAATAATAATAATAATAATAATAATAATATTAATGATAATAATAACAATGATAATAATAATAATAATAATAATAATAATAATAATGTTCCGGTTTTACGTCACGGACTCCCTTATCAACCAAGGGCTAGGACGGTTGCCTTCTTGCGAAGGACTTGTTTTGGCAGATGTAATCCTTACGCTGAGTGCATGCCTTTGCTAACCTCAGACCGTGACGGGGCGCGAACCCTCGACCTGACGCCTCAGAGTCGGAGACGCTACCGACTGAGCCACGGCGACTACAATAATAATAATAATAATAATAATAATAATAAATATAATAATAATAATAATAATAAAATAAAAAATATTAAAGGAAAACCCCTTTAATGTAATATTTTTTTCATAACATAGGCCCAGGTCAGAAAGGGCCTCGTCAGCTTTGCTGAATCGGAAATAAAAGGATTTATATTACTATATGTAAACTTTAGTGACATTTTATACATGGAGATTGGGCCTCACCTCATATCTTTCTTCAAGAAATATGTATAAAAGAAACTCATAAGTCAAATCATATAAGTTCTTATCCTTATTTCACATTTCTTGGGGTATGATTCACTATAAAATTATATTTCTTCAGTTTCGAGATTCAATAATTTTTATTCCTTAGTAAATTTTATGTATTTTTTTTTTTATATTCTGAGATCGTTTGAGAAATATGTTCTGCTCAGTCAGAGTTTTTAGACACTAGGGCGTAGTATAGTCTAACCCTATAAAAACTTAGTGATGGTCTACCTCCACAATTCACATCAGTCCGGCAAGGTTTATATGGGCTGTATTTTTTTTTATATATCGATTTATATGTTGTAGTATTTTTGAAGTCTTTGGATTTTCCATTGGTATATAAAGAGTTTAACGTCATTTGGTTTATTAGTTATTTATTTTTATTATTTATTTTCATTGTGTTCTTTGAATGTATTTTTTCTTTTTGTTTGTTATATATGTATATAATTATTTTGCTATTATGTAAGTTCGTGGCCTCATCAAGATTTTCCTCAGATAAGTCTTGTGGTTAACCATAGGACTCAATGGCTTTTAGCTCTGCATATAAGAATAGAAAATTATGTATATAATTGATTTGCTATTAAGTCAGTGCTTGACCTCATCAAGATTTTCCTTAGGTAAGTCTTGTGGTTAACCATAGGACTCATCGGTTTTTAACTCTGAATATAAAAAAATATGGTTGTTTTATTACTTCATTGATTGTCATATCTTAGTATTTAATTTCTTGTTGTTGTGGATGTTGTACTAATCATATGACTTATTATACTGATATGGCCATACTGCAGTACTCTCCTTTCACATATGTTTTTTTTTCTGAATTCTTTCAATAATACTCGACATCAGCGCAATAACCAGTCCACCCTCAATTCTAAGAACATGAACATTTGCAGAATTTGAGTGCAGTATTCTGAAAACAATACCTGATTAAGCACAAGAGGCCAAGATGATCTTATTTTAGTAGTCACAGGACCTTCCTTCCTTAAAACCATAACTCTTTAAAACTGTTTTCCAACAGTATGTAGTAATTTATACTCGGTGTTTTGCTGTTTTATCCAAGATTAAGCTATCAAATATATTTACCATTTTCGCAAAACACAGAAATGTTATTCTGTTCTTGCTAGGTTGATCTTCCTTTTTGGGTTCGTATCTTTTCTTAAGTTTTCTTGTTGTTGTTGTTCTGCATATTATATATATATATATATATATATATATATATATATATATATATATTATATATATATATATATATATATATATATATATTATATATATATATATATTATATTATATTTCGAGTGCATTTCTTATATATTATGAAAGCCTTAAGCTTGTTCTGAATTACCAAAATCTTTGGAAGCCCGGAATTCACTCCTTCATTTAAATAAATGCAAACTCTTAACAGTCATACGCACACGCACTCACACTCATACTTTAAAGATATCGACATACATAAGTATCTTTGTTGCCATGAACTAACAGCCATGCCTCACAGACATACATAAAAAAGGTCATAACCTTTTTTAAGTTTCCCTCCTCCTGGAGAGCCATTTTGGCATTCTTACAGATCATAAAACCCTGATAATGATGGCTCCAGCACTGAGAATTAGTCTCTTACTTCCGGAACATTATTTCCCCTGGAATAGGATTCCCAGTATAAAATTCCTTTGGCAGGAATCGAAACTCTGTTATAATTATATTGGAGGAAATGACCTCTTTTATTTTTTACTTTAATTTTGAGACAGAACCCCCGTCCTCCCCCCACCCCAAAGATAAGAGGGGGGTAATATGGAAGTGAGTGGATAAAGGAAGTCAAATATTTTGATTTCGTTAATCTCAAAGAGGGTATAATACAACACAAGACATATCGTTGAAACGAACACTAGTGTTTATAAGAGTGAAGAGGCCACTTGTACCACACAGTGCTTAATTGTGCAAAAAGTCGCAAAATCTGTATTTACATAGATTTATCTGTACACTATATATATTTATATATATATATATATATATATATATATATATATATATATTATATATATATATATATTATATATATATATATATATGGATACTCATTCCGTACGTCCCTTTGTGTGTGTGGGGGGGGGGAACTCAGAGTACATGCTACTCGCACAGTAACACAGACTATTTTTGTGTCTCTCCGCAAGAGAGCATGAAACTTTGGAAATATTGAGTAAGATTGAAAGTGAAGGTACTTTGGGAGATACAAATGCATATAGAAATATTAGATATATAAACAAACATTGGCACAGATAGACAGCAAGTGTCTTTAGATAGCCAAATGCATTTGAGTATTTAATGCCTATATAGAATTTAGACATCCTAGCTCTTGTGTTGAGGTACACAGTTTAAGATCAATAGGATTAAATTGTCTCTATGTCCGAGAATCTAATAAGATCACGTTGTAGCCTCAATGCTCTTTGATCCCTCAATAGGATTTGTAAATGCTTGGCACTGAGAGAGAGAGAGAGAGAGAGAGAGAGAGAGAGAGAGAGAGAGAGAGAGAGAGAGAGAGAGAGAGAGAGAGAGAGAGAGAGAGAGAGAGAGAGAGAGAGAGAGAGAGAGAGAGAGAGAGAGAGAGAGAGAGAGAATATCGCATCCTTTCCTTTCGCTCTTATTTTAAAGTATAGAGAATTGTAATTTATTTTTTTCTCTTTCTTTTTCCTTATATGTGTTTTAATACCAAATGAATATTTATTTACGTTTATACTACCTAAATCATCCTCTAGGAACTTTTTACTACTACTACTACTACTACTACTAATAATAATAATAATAATGTCCATTACGTATTCCATAGGTTTGTTTGCCTCTATATTTGAACCCAATTATATGTTTACCTTCTTCTTTTACCAGAAAAGATACGAGGTTTGTCTAGCATTACCTTGTGAATAGAAGGTCGTGTATTTCATATGATCAAGAATTTTATGGCCATAAAAAAAGATTGAGGAAAAAAAATCTGCTATTGTAACTTTGAGCCTAAGCCAATTGTAAATAGCCCTTGTGTGTATACATATAGCACAATATAAAGTGATAGGGTTTTATATTTTTTCTTCTGTAATCAGTGCATATATATGATATATACATAAAGTATATGTATATACATATTATATATACACACAAGTATATATATATATATATATATATATATATATATATATATATATATATATATATATATATATATATATATATATATATATATATATTATACACACACATTTTTGTGTGTGTCATGGCTATAGATGTCGTAGTTCTGATTTCAATGTATGACTCATACACTATATTATTTTTTATGGTGCTTTGATGTATTTGCGAGCTTGCATAAGTACTCTTCATATATAAATTTGCAAGGCCTGTATTGTATATTTTTTCAAGCAATTATATATAATATATATATATATATATATATATATATATATATATATATATATATATATATATATATATATATATATATATATATACAAACACACACACACACACATAGTGGTTTACATACCCCTCGACTTTTTTATATATAGTAGAACACGGAGGCCGTATTCTGCCCCCCTCTCCAGGAGAAAGAAGAAAGTGGAGAATAATAGAAAGTGTGAGAATGAAAGTTGATGACAGAGGACACTCAACTATGTCAGAGTCTGGAGCGGCTTTTTTTTCTCCTCAAGAAGCCATCTGATTTTGTCATAGCGAGTCTGGTCTTCACAATAGAAATCGAGAAATTCTTGGAGATTCACTGCTGTTGTCTTCTTTATAAGTTTCTCTCTAGATTCCGCGGTAGCGTAGTGGTTAGGGTGCTTGACTTGGGAAGTGACAAACCCGCGTTTGAGCCCACCATGGCGTTGGAAGAGCATCTAGCCTTAATTCCCCGGCCCCAACCTGTGTCCATTCCCTTTGCTGGGATTAATATTGACACGTGAAACTGCAAACAACAACAGAACAACAAATATGGCATTTCGACATGTGGAGGTGGGTTCCAGGCCCTAATGGATTCGGTTTTACGTCACGAACTCCCTTTTCTACTAAGGGCTAGGACGGTTGCCTTCTTACGAAGGACTTGTTTTAACAGATGTAATCATTACCCTGAGTGTATGCCCTTACTAACCTCAGTCCGTGACGGGGCACGAACCCTCGACCTGCTGCCTCAGAGTCGCGGACGTTCTAGGCCCTAATGAAAACTCATATTTCAAAACCACGTGTCTGGAACTTTTTGTAAATCTCTGTTATTGCTTCATTCGTCATGGAAAAAGAGCCATCGCATAACTGGAAAATATATGGAATGTCGCAATGATATACAGATTCTTAGAGAGGAACCATTTAAAACTTATACTGCATGGCAGTCATACTTAACTGCTAAGGTAATTGCTTTAGATGTTGTTTGTGAAGGATGTAGATATATATTCCAGATCAAAACTTAGCACGAGGGTCTGCCCCTCTCTTTTTTATCTCTTACTTTATTTAATTTTCGTGCTGTTCCCTCCAATTCCCTTATATCCTTAATCCCCTCCCCTTTTTCCCCCTCCTATCCTATCCCATTAAAAAAAAATGTAGATATGTAGCATAATGGCATCAATATTTTCAGACTTCTTCTAATTATCTGGGTTAATTACTTGATATTTACCCCTCTCTGTTATTCTTTATCCAATACCACAATTATTTCATTTTGTGTGTGTGTAATATTGGCATACATTTGGTGCCCATTTTGAATCATAGACAAATGATCCCTAATGGTTTTGTGCACGTCCTTACGAGTGGGATGATGGCTGTTGTATGTGTATGTGTGTAATCAGCAAATGTTATAGCAGCTCCATTCATTGATTATTATTATTATTATTATTATTATTATTATTATTATTATTATTATTATTATTATTATTATTATTACTACTACTTTTATTAATGATAATAATAATAATAATAATTACATTTCATATGAGAATATGGAGTCTCTCTCTCTCTCTCTCTCTCTCTCTCTCTCTCTCTCTCTCTCTCTCTCTCATCTACTCAGCTGGGTTTGCCATGACGGTCCAGCGCAGGGACACGGAGAGGGCCAACAGTGTGTCCATACAGCAACATGATCACTTTCTTCACAGTCGCTACAAGTATCGCAGACGCGGGTTAATGGTGCGGAAAAACAATGTAGTTAGTGCTCGGCTCAGAATGGGGTATCAGCCTTTATGGCAGGTCTCCCAGACTCTAGATATGCCACAGTACACCTCCTGTAAATTATACGACCGTCCTAATGCTAACAGTCTTGACCACTATTGTCTTTAGTGCCCCACAGTGAGAGATGTTTTACCACGAGGTCAGAACTTAATACAGATCTGCTCATTTTTACTTAATGATGACAACCTTGATGTTATTCTTGCTCGTTATCCTCACTTTGGTGGCCATTAATTATATTAAATTATACATATATTTTCTGTATGTTGCTGTATAATTCTGTTTGTGCATTCTGCGTTTCTCTGAGCTTTACTTTTGTATATAATGTACTCTGTGCTGCCATACTGTGAGTTGTGTGTTAGTATGCAGCAATGTTTTATCAATGTGTACACCTCCCTGTAAACTATGTTCTATTCTTGGTTTTGTATCCATTTGAAGCATTATTTGTATGAACTCATGTAATGTCTGACGCCTTGGCGCAATAAATTAATAAAATAAATAAAATAATCTCTCTCTCTCTCTCTCTCTCTCTCTCTCTCTCTCTCTCTCTCTCTCTCTCCCTCTCTCTCTCTCTCTCTCTCTCTCTCTCTCTCTCTCTCTCTCTCTCTCTCTCTATATATATATATATATATATATATATATATATATATATTTATGTATATATATATATATATATATATATATATATATATATATATATATATATATATATATATATATATATTTATGTATGTATATATACATAAATATATATATATATATATATATATATATATATATATATATATATATATATATATATATATATATATATATATTTATGTATGTATATATACATAAATATATATATATATATATATATATATATATATATATATATATATATATATATATATATATATATATATATATATATATATATATATATATATATATATATATATATATATATATATATATATATATATATATATATATATATATATATATATATATATATATATATATATATATATATATATATATATAAATATATATATACACAGTATATATATTCCCCTTGAGGGTGGGGGGTTAAAATACTTCCTCCGTGTTCCTCTGCGTGTCGTAAAAGTCGACTAAATAAGGCGGAGCGAGGGGACTGGGAATCCCATCCTCTGTATTTTCTTTTCCCAAAGAGTCAGGTATTTTGCCTTGAGTCAATCACTCTCATTATTAAGGGAAAATGGCTCATGTATAAGGATATATATATATATATATATATATATATATATATATATATATATATATATATATATATATATATATATATATATATATATATATATATATCACAGAGAAACCGTGATGTTAACAATATCATTACAACGGAAAACATTTTTGAACCTCATGGAAATGGAGCATGTGTCATAAGCCACAGATTCGTGCCACCAAACAGACTGCATACTACAGCACATAAAAATTTGCGTAGCATGTCCCAGCCAGATGAAGTAAGCAGTTCCCCGTAGTTCTTATGTCAACATATTAAAGTTGTACTTGAAAATTAACTAAATATATTTACAGTGAAATCGTGATGTTAACCACTAATATCCACAAAAAAGAAAAAAGTTTTTGACCTTAGGAGACTCGAGCTCGTGACGTTCAGGCCACAGGTTCATGGCACCATACCGACTGAGCTAATACAGCATATAAAAATTTTGATATCATAGCCCAATCAGGCTAGGCAAGCACTTTTCTGTCGTTCTTATATCAGCTTATTACTGTTGTACGAGGTGTTTAAATATTTATATTTACAATGAAACCATGATGTTAACAAAGTTTTCATCCACGAAATGTTTTTTTGAACCTCAGGGGACTCAAAGTCGCTTTGCAAGCTACACATTCATGCCGCCGTACCAATTGAGCTACTGCATCAAATAAATATCTGCATATCATGACCGAGCCACATCAAGCAAACACTTTCCCGTCGTTCTTTATATCAACCTATTACAGTTGTACGTACATTTTAAGAATATATATCATAATAAAACCGTGATGTTAACAATACATTTATCTACTACTGACTTATTTGAACCTCAAGGGATTCAAGCTAGCGTCTTAGTCCAAGAAGGTTTTGAATTCCACAGCCCCGTAGTGTTTCATATTGTATTTCTTTGTCAAAACCTTATCGGGATATCATGGAGAGCCTGATGGGGTTCATCGCATGTTGATATATTGTAATCGCAGTATTTCAGAAGAAGTGCCTTTTCCGTGATTAAAAAAAATATATATATAAATCGTGAAAATCTTCAACGTTGGAAAAAATATAGACACAAAACACGTTCTGTTTGTGTACTTTTATTATTCATAGTAAGACGCAAAAGACTGAATTGCGTTATAACGAATTTGTAGAAAATAAATGAAATACGATAATCAGTAAATAGTGAATAGGGGGTGAATTGTATTCTAAGTACCAAATAATGGAGAAAATTCATAATGACTGAATGTCCTTTCTAACCTCAGACCGCGGAGGATCGCGAGCCCACAATCTGACGATTTTGAACTTAAATAGGTCTGTCCAGGACAGTTCGATGATAAGTCTTCATTCAGTTACGGTTCTTTTTCTATGCCTACTGCTACACTGAATATTCTTGGATATTCATCACACATCTTTTATTATCCCTTCACATCTGACAAGTCACTACACTCTCCATCTCTGTTTCTTTTTACTTTATGTATTCTTCGTGCCCAGGCCTGATGAGGGCTGTTGTATTTTATAATTTTTTTTTTGGCCCGTCCTGGTGTCACAATCATAAAAAAAAAAAAAAAAAAATCGAGAATATTCAGAGGATTTTAGATAATATTAACGAGCTACATGATATGAGCTATACAGAGGGAAAAAAGGGTAAATTAAATGTTAAAGCAGAATAACGTAAGATAGAATAAAAATATAATTAGATAATGACATGAAATAAACCCATTTGGTCTAAGAGTACGGAAATTCTGATGTCCATTCGGAAATTTACATTTCTGCAAATATTGTGTTTCAACTGTTGTCAAAGTTAGCATTTAACATGAAACTAATTTTTATTATTTTTAGTTCTCTATATATTTTCATCAAGAGCAAAAGTTTAGATTATGTAATGTTTATTCTCATTTATATTTTATTGTCATTTTGTGTATGTTTCAGTAGAGAGGGTTAGTGTCAGTAATGGCATCCAACCTTAAGACTTTTGAGTTAAACCCGACCAAAGTCTCCAAGATATCATAGAGATACTTAGGCTCTATTTGAATATTGGAAAAGCTCCCTATATAGAATAAGTGTGTGTGTTTGTGTGTGCGTGTGAATGTGTGTGTGTGTGTTTGTGTGTGTGTTAAGGTGATACATGGAAGAGAGAGCTTTTATAATATGCTCTTTATATGAAAACGTGCAGTAAAGTAAT